>DVZK01000303.1:0-12719 GCA_018236665.1 Calephelis perditalis | reverse complement strand
CATAACACAAGCATATAATTTGCTTACTTTGGGGTTAGATTCAATTTGTGTAATTTGTCCAGGGGATATTTATTATTTTGGATGCGTTAATTTTAATCTGTCATAAATATTTTATGCTCTCTATTTAATACCCTTTTTATTTTTTTAAGTTGCTGAATGATTTTTTTTAATGAAATGTGATTTAGGAATTATAGCATGTTACATGTTACTAATCACAAAGTAAGCACAAAAATGTTAGTCAATATCAATTAACGAAAAAAGCGCAACTGCTAGATGTTGATTGGTTTGTAAGCAACGCACAAGTCCAAAATTTTTTTTTTTGTTTCCTGACTGACATATACTATCTGAGCCGATATACGTTATCTTGCTCTAACTAAGAATATTGTTTTTTTATATGAACCTTGCCACAAGGAGAATGACCATTTATAATTTGTTTATAACGGGGTTGAATCAAGTTGTATAATAATAGTAGGTACCATTTCTTACGGTTTTTACGAAAACTTTTATATATGCCACGTGACGTCGAGATTCGTAAAGATGCGTTGCCAAACTAATATAAGGTTGTAAAGACTCTTGCTGAGTAAGTTTACCCTTCATACCGGAACACATCAATAGTAAGAATATAATGGCGGTGGGTCCACCCACCTACTAGCCCGGTGAAGTTAGAAAAACTCGCGGTTAGCAACATTTTAGCCATTTGAAAAAAAAAGGTGGGACCACTATTGGCAAGTCGGGCAGGACAGGTTTTTACGTTAAAAACAAAGCGCAACATCTTACTTAAAAGAAAAAACTTTTGTTTTCAATTTCTTGCAAGTTAATGTTTTTTTTTCATTGATATTATGTAGGCATGTATTGTTTGTTATCGATTTACAATTATTTCCTAACTAGATTGTATGCAACATGGTATTAGTTTTGGTACATATACAAATTATTAGGAGAGTTATAAAAAAATGTTTCGGATGTTAGGACAGAGCCTGATTCAACATTTCCTCTTAACTCCTCAAATTATTTTCTTTAACAAATTAATAAACACAAAACAGAATCAACGCTCTAGCCTTTTTAGTCTAAATTGTAAAACACAAACAGAATCAAGCACATAGAGCACACAGTTCACGATACCTGAATATTGGTGCCTATAGTATTAATAGCACTATTTACTGCTGTCGATACAGATACTGCTGTGCTGTTTATTACGGCGCCTATGCTAGTGATTAGGCCGTTTACGAATAGTAATGCTGTCAATAAATAAAAAAAACAGTGAGGCAAATTCAAAAGGTTTTTTTTCAAAAGTCAAAAGTTGAAATTTTGACAAAAATACGGCTATCTGAGCCTTTACCATGAGAAAATGATACGTTCAGTAATTTAAATGTAAAAGTACTTTTGGTCTCAAAATTTAGTGACCTCAGTTACTAATAGAGGCGCTGTTCAAAGTTTTAAATTATTTACGTAGACGCTAGCGAATATAGTAAACTCGGTAAATCGTAAAACTCTGGATTCGGTTTAGAAGTTCTTTCTTTTTTTTTCCAAACAAAAATGTTTGTTAAATGTTTACTTATTATAAAACTGTATTACAACTTTTTGTTTGTATATTAAAAATATAAAGTCAAAATACCATGTTTTGTTGAAATTATTATGCGTCTGACGGGTGGTGACTGGTGAGCTATCACAGCCATAAAAATAAATAAATTGTGTACTTTTTAGCTACTTGAAGTATTCTCTACGCTATTTTAATACCTACACATAAAACTTGCATATGAGGCCTAATACACCGGTTACAAGACCTTATAACATTTAACTTTATTTTAATTTTACTTTAAGCAATGGCCGTCCCTTACCATCAGGAAAGCCGAGTTATTGTTTGCCTGTTTATTATGTAAAAAACCTAAGTTCATCAAAATAGGTCAAGCATCTAATTTGTGTTGTAATTAAGTAGGTTAGTTTAAGAGAAACCTAACAATTTATTTCTTAGCGGAAAAAGATGCTGGGAAAAAATACAAAATATTGTTGTTATTGATCCAGGACATAATGTTTGGAAAAGCATAAAGTCAGCGTTTATTTATCAGAACAAAAGGGAATAGAACGAACGACTTATATTTAATTTACAGCGTTCCGTTTCTACAATTTGATCAAAGATCATTAGAATAGAATATTGTATTAACAATTCTAGTATTAAAAAATTGTACCTTGATTGTTAAGGCTTCCATGTCCACCATAATACCCTTTTGTCTTTTCATCTGTTTTGACAGGTTCCCTAGGCTTATCTTTCTCTGGTGCAGGTGCGCTATTGTTGTTTTGTATCCTTTGTACCGCTTGTTGTATTCCCTTAACGATAGGGTTATTCTGGATAATATTCTGGATAGGACTCAATGATTGTGGATTGGTAGATGCTGCTGAGCCTGACGGATTCGCACTATTCGGATCCGCTGCAGCTGGTGCTGGAGATGTGCTCGGACTTATAATTGAAACTATTCCATTGACGGCGTTGGCGAATGGTCCAGTATATTGTGGATTTTGACTTGGTAGCCCCGTTTGGGTGCGATTCATGAAACTTTGAAATGTGGATTGTAGCTGCTGCACTATTGTTGGCCTTTGTGATGCAGGTTCATCAGACTGTACGGACGATTGTTGGTTATTCGAATTGTTGTTTTGATTTCCTATGTTACTAATATAAGACTGCAGCCTGTCACTTAACGAGTTTAAGCTATTTACAACTGTTTCTTGGAATGTGCTGAAATATGAGGCAATTCCTTGCTGTGGGATTGGGGCACTTGTGCTGGCTACTGGCGTTGCAGCTGTTGCACCACTATCTGAGTCATCCCTTGCTAGTTCCGCCTTGTCTTCTTCTCTAATGATAGACAATAGCTCGACACCTTCATTCAGCGTACTTACTCCCTGTTGGAATTTCTTCTCCACAAGTTTCAGTTCAGATTGTACTTCATCGGTTTCATGTTCAGATTCTTGTATTGCGGATTTAGATTCAATCTTGTCCGGGATTAAATTTTCTTTGATCGATTGACCTAGTTCTTCAATTTTGTCAGTAAATACTGATTTTAAACTTTGAACACTTTCTAACATTTTTGGCAGGTCCTCCTTTTCTGTAAAAAGAGTTTCAAAGTTTTTGGAAGCCTTCTTGACTTCTTCCTTGAAAATGTTTTTGGTTTCCTCAATTTTCAGCTTAATAGCTGCTATGCCTTTGTCCAATTCGCTAAAGTTTTCAGGGTTTTGGGTTTCATGCTCTTGGCGCTGTGGAAGACCTGGATTTTCCAAATCTATTTCCACTCTCTTAATGTTAGCGCTGTCATCGTTATCAGGAATATAGTCATTAGAATTCTCATCTAATTTCTTGACTCCCTCTTCGACGATTGCGACCGGAATATTTCCATCGTTTTTCGCTGTTTGTTTTGGTTCACTGACATCGTCGAGATCTATGTTATCCAAGTCATCGGTTCTTTTTTCTGGTTTATTGTTAATTGAGGCCGCGTGTGCATGAAGCACTAGCAGAGCGAGAACGGGCACGTATAGTCGCATAGCGGCGGCTCACGAAACACTGCGTATGCGCCGGCGATGTATCATATATACTTGGATAACGGTCCCCGGCACACACCGACGGTGAGGTCGATGCTAAATGTTTCTGTCATTATTTATATTTGAAACTATCTCTTTGACTTTTTCTTGAATTTATTTAAATATGTAAAAAAATAATAATTTTTATATATAGTCGAGTCAATATAAGATATAAGGTTGCATTAAAGACACTTTGCGAATTTATATTTTAAAAAATAGTATAGATATATTATAATACATTCCAGGTAATTTCTAGGGGTGTTGCGCTCCGAGATATACCTAAAAATGCGTTTTTTTTCTTTTACACAGAATCAAAAATAACGTATATGATAATAATTGCTGAATTTTATGACTAATTTCCATCGGCTTGATTTAGACCACTTTATATTAGATCAAGGGTTGGCACATAATATATCTACCGCAAGGTAACTTTGATCAGGTTAGGGTGCGACCACCTACAGTTTTTGTGTCATGGGTGTCTATATTCCTGGATTTAATTAAGTTCATTCAGGTCTAAAATTAAATTTTTGATTTATTCCAAAATTTGTGTATATGACTTTCGTTGGCTATAACAGACAGTGGAAATAAAAGAAGAATAAAAATTAGGTCAGAATAATAAATATAACAGTTTTTCAACGATTTTTTTTCCTGCAGAAGTGACAGGAAGGTAATTTAATCCCAATATTACGAGTATATGTTTCTGTTACAGGTGTTAGTTAACATGGAAATACTGATTTTTTATGAACTCATCCAGACCCAGAATCGCAGATATTTATTGTTCATCATATAAATGCCTGTATTTGTCGGGAATGGACACCAAGAACCTTATTTAGTCTATGGTTTTGGGCCTATACTTAGCCTCTCGACCAACGAGTCCAAGTTATTAAGCGTTCTCGTGAACCTGTAGAGATAATAGATATTACTCCAACTATTTCTAAGTTTTTTTTTGTAATCTTACAAACTCAAAAGAATAAATATTCTAACACAGTTAGTCTTGAAAATACCATAAATGGTAGCAAGTTTTTGACGTATCTGTCTGTCTGTGTGTCTGTTTGCCTGCAACATCGTAACTCTAGAACGAATGCAGTGACTTCAGTTTAGTTTTTTTGTATTAAAGGTAATTTATGTGCGAGTGTTCTTAGACATTTCAACTGAAAATCGGTTTAGCCGTTCAAAAGTCGTAGGGGTGAAAGTGGGGAGATAAACCGATTTTTTTACTTTTTAAAGGGAAGTAAAAAAACGGGTAATCTCCCCACTTTCATTTGTTAACATTAATATGTAGTATTGTATTGTATTAAATCACAATGGGTTAAAACGTGCCAGAACATTCTAATTATGATTGTAAAGTAAATTTAATACTAAATTAAATAATACTGAGATTATAATTTTAGCAATATCTATGTGTAATGTGACTAAGAATTATTTTGATCTCGTAGCTTTCAAACAAAAAAATCTGCATCAAAATCGGTCAATCCGTTTAAAAGTTAAGATGCTATGATGCCGTAGACATAAACACACAATAATAAATTTCTCTTTTTGTTTGCTTAATTGAATTTCAAAGATTATGAAATGTATGACCGTAATTTAAAAATTATTATTCATCACGCACTTTCGAGTTCATTCATCAAGTTCTTTTTATCAAGTCCTCGTCATCAAGAAAGAGAAATAGACCTAGTTCTGATCACTCTATTTAGTCTAAACTCGATAGTTTTAGTAGTAGGAATTTCAGGGCAGGGTCTCTTCTCTTAAAGCTCCACCATCAGACCAGCTCAGTTAGTTATACCAGCATTCGATAGTGTTAATTAATTCTAATGTTATTTCTGCCTAACGTACAAAATTGAAATAAATAAACATAGTGCGCCTGGCACTGGCAATGAGCTGCAATTGAGCTGATGACGTTGAACCTTTGGTCCAACCAGGTCTTATTGAACTCAGAATTATTTCGAACACGCCAGCTTTCAAAGAAAGGGAACCGTATCAAAATCCGTCCATCCGCTGTATAACTACTATGCCACAAACACACAGGCACGTCAAATTTATGACATCCCTTGTTTTGCGTCGGAGGTTACAAATGGTCTCCGTGTCGATGTCAGAAACGGATTTCGATTCGATTTCGAAACGGAACGGAAATTCGATACAGTTTTGTTTTGTATGAAAGCTGACATGATTGGGATAGTTCAAGCCCACATTACATATAGGTTTTGTGGGTAGTTCTTTTTTATTTTAAGATAATATAAAAAGTGATCATAGTTTGGAATATAAAAAGCTGACAAGGTCTCTGATGTAAAACAAAATCTTATATCAATCTAAACACCAAAAAGTTTTGATACTGTGTTCTTCGGTAATTATCTATTAATCTATCCTCTAAAACATAATATTCCATTGCTGTAGGTAAGACATTTTATTACCTACTAGCTGTTGCCCGCGGCGTTGCCCGTGTGATTAATAGTCAAACAGGATTATTTTTTAAGAATAAAACCTATCCTACATGTCAATGCAAGTTACCCTTTATCCGTCTTATCAATAAACACGGATTAAAATACTCCAAGGTTTAACCTGGTATTAAAATATTTATTACAATGTGATACAGACTACAATAACAAATAAATTTTACCCCGCGTTAGTCCTGGTTTATTAACAAGACGGTAAGTGTGTGTATGCCAAATTTCATAAACGTCGGTTTAGCAGTTTTTGCGTAAAACAATAACTAACAAACTTACAAACAAAATAAAATAATATAAGCAGGATTGCTACTGTCATAAAGTCATAATGAACTCTACCATGTAGAATTAATTCTTATTACAGATTATACTCAAAAAATACCGGATGCAATATAACCTGTCTAAATGAGAATTTTGGAATATTCCTTTATGACCACTTTGGACAGTCGGTTTATAGGGTTCTCTATCTCTTAAAAAAATAAACCAGAACGATTCTCCCGTCTTACGTTTTTCTGCCGCCATTGTCGTGATCATTTTGAAAGGGCAAAACAACTGGTAGAGGCCAAATATTGCAGCCGCAGGCTGGCAACGCACTGTCCATATTATATAATATTGTTCCTAAATTTACACTCTAAACACTTGTAAGAGGCAAGCGTCGGTTATGTGGTCAATAAGTGCTTCTTACGATGACTCGTCTGATATAGTATAACCTCCACGCATTTTCCTACCGCCACAATGTCAGTGTTCGCCACTGTCGAGTTCCGTTTTACATTCTTATATTAGAGGTCAGCGAACAAGCATACCGCTTTCCTGATGGTAAGAGACAACCCCGGTTTGTACCTACCATAGATGTTACAGGTACGTTGCTGTCCTAAGCAGGGATATAAGACCTAATGTTATATGTTACTGTCTGCACCGCGTATGTTGCCACCTAGAGATCCGTTTACTTTTTGTTCTATTTTTTTTAATCTTTGGGCTGCGATACGAAGTATTTTTGTAAATAAGTCTTGTTAACTAATAATAAATTAAGAATAAATGACGCATGTTTTTTAACCGACTTCAAAATGATTATCATTAAATATTGATTGATTGAATTTCTCCGTAATTTCTGAACCGATTTTAAAGTTTTTTTTATTTGAAAGACCGTACTTCTAATTGTTAATCAGGGATAACAAAAATATACAGTTTTTTTTATCTAGACGACTTACTTATTGAAATCGGCAGTTTTTGCAGTATTCCTTCCTTTAAATTTTTGTAGTTAGGTTTATAGTCAGAAAAAGTATTAAAAACAAAGTAGATACCTAAAGGTAGGTTGAAGAGGTAGGCAGATGCACAACCAGGCCAACTACACTAGCTAAAGATACTAAGTCCCACAATGTGATAGGCGGCAAGCTATCGCCAACCGGGCAGGGTACATATCCAATCACAAGCAACAGTTTTGTATTAGAAAATTAAATTGGAAAAAACAATTTTTTTTTGTTGCCCGACCCAGGAATCGAAACCGGAACCTCATTAAGTCAAGTACAACACTTGGACCGCTAGACCACATAGGCGATTATAAAAATATTTGAAATTCTTATCATTAATTATTTCTGTTCATTACTTTTCTTTCTTGTCTTGGCTGCTGAACCCTCAACGAGCATCCGAGTTACGCTTGATTTGTTATATTTTTATATCACTTCTTGTTTTTATTTTAATGATTCTAGTTTTAAAACTAGTATTTGCTCCCAAGGCAAAGTACCACCTAAGTTTTTTGAGTGGTCACTCCATTTAACGGTACTTACAGAACCATGAAATCGACCCGGATGCTTTAGTTTTACATTTACGGAGTTTTCTCCGGTTAACGTAAAATACCTAGAACAATGGTCCCTAGAAAGTCATAGTCATTGAAATCTGACATTTTTTATGAACATTTTAATTTCAACATTATACTATTTACCGATTTTTTTTTGTATTTATACTTTAATTTTAATTTTAATATTATTACTTGTTTATTTTTATTTATACAAAGTTATACGCGTAAACAAAAGAAAGGGGCAATTATTTCAAAATTATTAAATTAAAATTTTGGAGTGGTATACACAAATGTATAAGTTTTTTGGTTTCCAGGCCTTTTCTCCTGTTTAACGATTATCATACAAACTGTACCTCCGTTAAATTGTTTTATACATAATAACTTGAACTGGTGAACTTCATATCGCTTGATATTAACAGCTACTAACAGTTTGTACGAATAGATGCGTGGCGATCTACAACTGTGCGATTCCGAAGACATTTTTACCTCGCACAACACCTTTCTGGAATCAGTTACCGAGGGCGGCATTCCCAAACAATTATGACTTAGGGCCCTTAAAAAAAAGAGCGTACTCATTCCTTAAAAACGGCAACGCATCTGTGATACTCCTGGTGTTGGTGGTGTTGCGGATTAAAAAACTGAAAGGAGAAATGTTGACAATAACATTTAGAGTTCATCAACTAACTAGACGCCACTTTCTTATGTGGAAACTGGCTTTCTTCAACTTCTGACCTCATGTTCCATGTCACCAATTACATAACAGGGAAAGTAAAGATAATCCTTCTGTGTTAGTCTATTGTTTACCGTACTATTAGACTCTGCGTATTTTTATAGACTAGTCTCAGCCTGCGGCTTTGCTACTAAACATATCTCCAATCGTACTGGATCGATTTTGATGGAACCTAAAAACATAAATTGAAATCTCATTAATAAAACCCCATCAAAATTACTCGTGCAGTTCATTTATATGATAACAAACAGCTAAGCAGAAAAATGAATCAACCTACTCTGATGTTAAGAGCCGTCAGTCTTAAGCCTCCAGATCGGAACACTGCGAAGTTGAGCACCGTCGTCTACCCTGCCATCTTGTTTAGCTGACTGCACTGGCGGAATTATCCAGAAATCGAAATTACTGTATTATTCTCTCACTGGCAATGATGGTGAAGTTTTTTCCATAGGGGCTCTACGTGAGAAACACAACTCATTTACAAAATTAAGGCTAGATGTTTCCTGCGGCTATGCCCGTGTATTAAGATTATGTAGCTCTCTTACGGGAACTCGTTTTGATATAAAGAAAAAAAATCTTAAGTATATAGACAACTAAAAATATATACTTCGCTCGGTTGCGTGATACAAACGTGACAACGTGACACAGACTTGAAAAAGTGACAAACCAACAAACACATTTTCACATTTGAATAAATTCTAGTATGGATAAACTAACAAATGAAAGTAAATTTTATATCCCCGTTTTGGTCTGGGCTCCTTTGCAAAATAGAGCATCTGCTTTTCTGCCAGGCAGCTCGTAAAAGGCAAGCATAGACTTACCTTTACTAACACCGTGACTTCTGACTAGGTGGTAAAGCTTCACAGCGACTCGCCCGGATTGCTACCACCGCATTATCTATTTCTGCCGCCATAACGTCAGGAGGGTATTGTTTTGTGTCTAGATGGCGTGAATTTTTAGCCTTCCAATATCATAAAAAAATTATCGTGGTTGGGGTACAGACAGACTGACAGACAGACAAATAGAATTCTAAAAATGTGTTATGTGCCCATTTTAGTCACCTGCCCCTCCCTATTTAAAGAGTTCACTCTTCCACTATTTTATTATATTTAAGTATAGATAGTAGGTATGATAAAGGTGGTGTATGCTAATAAGCTCACATGTAATGCTCTGGACATTTTGAAATATGTTGGAAGTTGATTGACCGACGGGAAATGTTAATTTAATGTGTTAAAACAAATAACACGACCATAAATAAGTATTTAATTGCCGGACCGTTTTAGTTAATATTTATTTTATTTAAAAATATGCGCGTCTGATTTGTATCTCAAATGTACCGTTTATTCCACACCATACACCTATCATATGTTGTTGTGAGGTTAGCGTACTCGCGTAACGCCACAGAGAATTCATGAGACATGAGTTCGATTCCCCACAGGGGTAGACATTGATAAATAAAGCCGTTATGATGTCGAGCCGAGTATTTTGATAATATTGTTCGAGCTGCTGAACTTACTATGGCCTTGTGGTTGTCTCTCCTCATTTTAAAGAAGCTTTAGGTATGTTTACCCGCTGATACTTTTAGACGGAATGTCACTTGCCATTAGGCGCTTGGCTGTTGACCAGCAAGCTAACCGCATTGCATGTACTCATTTATCGTATATTTCTTAGTGTCAGGAAATGCGTCTGCTTCTTGTGTTGTTCTCCAATACTATGAAATGTTATCAAAAACAGTAAATATAATAAAATAATTCTACTTTAAGCCTGGACAGAAGAATAATTTTTCGCGTTAATATTTTAATTTTCTCGACGCGTCGCTCAGCGCTTTAAAAGTGATTTTTTTAGTTTGCATTTTTTATATGACTTCATTTAAACCTGATCAAGTCTTCTGTCATATTACGAGTCTTCTTTAGGAGGGCTCTATTAGATATTCTGTGCTTTTGAGGTTCAGTTAATTCTTGTCATTATTTGCTAAAAGAGAAAGGGAAATGAAATACTTGTACAGAATAGTATCTTATCCAAAAAATGACGTAAAATTGTAAAAGTTATATTATATATTATGTAGAACTAAGCTAAACGATCTTACACTAAAAGCTCCAACTCCACAACTTTACGCCTTAGTCAAACTATGTGGCTCAACCGTTTCATTACTCTGAAAACTATTGTATAATAGTGAACTGATAAGCGAATTACTAAAAAGTAAAGATTAGTGGATTAATTTTTCGCCTAAGCGCGTCACGATATCGATAGCGAAATGGCCAATCCAGATATTTTGAATTTAAAGTAATCAAGTTAGAGCTAATAGAGTTAGGGCATTTAGAGCGAGAAATTTCGTTCTATATGAAACCTATAACTTTTTCACATTGCAAGCCATGGTATCCCGTCATGACAACATGGTACATAATAGTGTTTTAAATGTCCCTGATTGGTTCCACCGCTTTACATACTCCTGTGGCCATAGCGTCAGTGCTATCCATTGTCATGTTTAGTGTTAATGGGCACGCTGTCTTAAGATTCCGCCCATAAGATAGCGACGTCCTAATATTTTCTAGGGATCGGAATCGGGATTTTACGCATTGTCCGCTCTAGGGAAGTCAATCATAACTAGTTTAGAGTGTTGCGCAAAAGCTTACTCGAAACCGTAAAACCACCTTGACTAGTTAACAATGTCTAGTGATAAGCCAGTGGTGTATCTGTTTAAATAAATAAATAAAAATGAAATTTCTACAGTGTTGATGTCTACCTCTAGGATAGCATTATGTCACAGCTCCTTGAGAAAACCGAGTAGGCGAGGTTGTTGCTTAGTTTAACAATACCTGAAATATGCATGATAAACGGAAGATTAAAGGTAACCAACTATTTGCATATGGAAATCTTATATTCAGCGAGTAGCTTGTAATGTAAAAATTGCATTTAATTGCAAAGATTTTAATTTATACACTTTGATCCTCTTGTAAACCTTCCATTTAAATGTGAAGCGTCATTCGCCTTAATTAATCACTTACTAAATAGCGTAATAGCGTCAATTAAATAACAATTCCCATTACCTACAATTTTGCTAGGAACGGAACGGTCTCTCCGGACATTTTAAAAAACTACGAGGTTTTAAAAATGGCACTAAGGAGTCCTGTAAAGCGAAATGCACTTATTAGCCGAGGAGGGCGCGCTGAGAGCTACGTCTAATGGGTCCCATTCATGGGCTGAATGGAGACATTAAATTGCCAACAATTATATACTCTCACAATGATAACTGGTTGATGCTCCAGCTTCGGCAAACCGTGGAATGGAACGTACTAAGATTAGGACATTTGAGTTCCACGTTTAAAACGAGGATTATGCAGTCCTTACAGCATTTCATTTCTGCAATGATATATTCTGACGCTTAAGATGCTGGTTTGGGAATTCATACATTAAAAGTAATTGTGATGGTTGACAAAATTTTATTTCATCTGTAATTTTAGCGTGAATACAATGTTTTGATGACTATTGTATACGACTATTAGTTGATAAAGGGCTGAGGAAAGGACAAAATAGGCAAATTAAATGCAAAAATTTTGGCGGGAATTTGCAAATTAAATAATTTTATTTGGATTTAAGTATGGATTTCCGCAATGTAACGCCTTTTTCTATCAATTTTGAATTGTGTTTTTATCTATTTGTATGCAAAATTTTAATTAATACTGCATTTGAGGATATAATTATACTAATACTGTTTTTGTCTTTTCCCCGTGTCGGTCCGGTCCTCAAGCAATCATCAAGCAGAATCGACAATCAGTTTTTTTGCCAGGCATCTCTTAAGGCCAGTAAAAGTCTATTTAGTCATTACAACATTAGTAGAATGCTATGATGCTCTTTTGGGATGTGATTCACCCACTTACCTATTTGGCACTGCCATGTGGGGAAGCCGGTAGACTTGCACCCATGGCCTAACACCCAGGCCACAGACCAGCGACTCACCTACAATATTTATGGTGTATCATAGATGTATCTTGTCATGCGGTGTAATACAATGCCTTAATGTATAAAAAACGAATATTTTAGAGATGAAAACCTTATAAAAATTAAACAAAGTTAATATAGACGCAATGGTGCTTCGTTTGACTACAAAACTGAGTCCTTACCATAAGTTTACGGCTTGTCAAGTTTACTATACTCGCTACCGTCTCTGTAAATCATTTGTATAAAAATTTCG
>DVZK01000302.1:0-12723 GCA_018236665.1 Calephelis perditalis | reverse complement strand
ATATAAATAATATAATAATTTATATTATAATTACATTCATTAACAAGAACACATTGGAAGAAAATATTGGGGATACGAAATAACGATTGTAAAACTATTTTAAAAAATCGTTACTAATTAGCTAATAACAATTCGTGATTCAACAGCTTGAGCTGTAATTTCGTAATAGCGTCGTGATAGGGGAGCCCAAGAGGGGATTTGGTAGGTTACTTAAGTGCCTCAGATTATGAATTGGGAGATACCATCTCCAATATGTTTAAAATCTCTACATAAAGCCGAGCATGTAGACTAGTCTGTCTAAATTGTTTGGCTTTAAAATGTATTTAAGTATGTCAGATTAACGTACGGGGGGGGGGGTTTATTGCATGCCAATAAGTATATGTTTTAATATTTAAACGATTTTAGTATGAAGCATTGGAGTTAAACTGCCAGAAAAACAAAAAACAAATCGTCTATGGCCGTTAGCTATTAAGACGTGATTGTCTGTTTAATTAACATATTTATGCCACCGGAGACACATCATGTGTGTAGGTTATCAATATCTGATGTACTCACATAATATTAAATAACTTTGTTATTTTAGCTTTTAGTAGGTTCCCGTATTGCCAAAACTGAAAACGTTACATAACTATTCTCCTCCCTCTAATAAACACAGCAAGGTATCAATGACGACGCTGGAGTGACTATACATTTAGCATTCTGGGCTCCCCTACTATCATGATAAACCACCGCACTTATAAATCTTTGCGATACACAATTCAGGCCTCCGTCAACCAAGTCTACTAAAATATGTAATAAATTAAGTTGATATACTTTTAGCAAACATGGAATAAGTGTTGCAGTATTTATGTAAATTTAAATTGTTCTATGAAAAAAATGGGTTTTATGTCACATGAAGCATTATGGTTTGATGTTTCACCGTAACATATTAAAGATATTTTAGTCTTACTTCAATGTAAAACCGTTAAAAGAATAACATTCTATAATAGGGACATGAAATAGCGACTAGTCATTATGATAATAATAAATAATGTTCTCAAAATTTTTAATTTGTTCCAATTGTTATGATTGTCACGAATACATATTTATTATAATTTTTAAATTCAATTAAAGAAGTTATTTTTGCCTAAATATTGATTCTTAATTTCAGTGGTCTCAACATATATATGATTTAAATTAAGGAGCAGAGCAACTATGAGACAGTTATTTAAAGAAATTATATAATACAGTCATACTACAACCAGTCAATATATTTACGAAAACATTGTTTGTCGGAAAAACGTTAATTTTTTTGTGAAAAATAGATGTTTAATACATAGTTTTAATATAAAGTATAAAGATAAACTATCTGTACAAAAACAGATTTAAAAAAGGCCAAATGCTATTGGTGCATGCGTGAGGTTCTATAGTAAAATTCCTAAGGAAATAAAAAATTTAAATAAAAAGAATTTCATAAATTGTGTAAAAATTGTAAGGCATATTATAAGACAAAAGTATATTTTACAGATGAAAATGTATAGACAAATTGTTAATAATAGTTATTGATAAAGAATGATGAATAATAACTACTGCATTTAATGTAACATTTTATTTGTTTTCTGATTTTCAAAAATGTATGTGTTGTACTTAATTTGAATTAAAATGTATCTATCTATTAATTAACAATACCAGACTTTAAAAACTCATCTATTTATTTTTTTGATTTGGCAACATTTAATAACATAATCCTAATTGGCATTACTTTGAATGTGATATTACTATTGTAGTATTATATTACTACACCACATATTCCATATTATAATAGGATTTATTGTTTATGAATTGTTTATCACTTTTTCTGCTAAAGACCATGACTTAAATGAATCCCAACCCACAGATCGTATCGCACGTTACTCATCTTTACTTAGTTTAAACTTTTTTTTATTAGTGAGGACTAAACATTGTAAAAAATAATAAAGTCATCGTTTTGCTTGGAAAAAACACAAGTAGGCGACACTTTACGCCCTGTTCAAGTTTAAGTACGGGAAGAAGAATACTATACTATAGCGTTATATTATTATCAGCCAATGACATAAAAATATACTTTGAAATCATCTATTCGACTATTAATGTGTCAGACTTTCAATGTAATACTTAAATTATTCGATGAAAATAATTTTTCTTTCTGTTAAAACCTGCTCATTATTTCTTGCACACAATTCCTTATGTGTTATGAAAAAAGTAAATTGACTTACGGCCAATTTCAGTTACCTATTTACAATTATAGAAGGGCATACTGGAGTTTTGTTACTAAGATATTTTTGTTAATTATTGAAAAATAGCGTTAGTTACCTAGTAACTGATCTAAAGTAGCCCTATCTATTATCTTAGATAGATTATTGAAATTAACCGTTACATGTTTGATTATAATAAAACAGTTTTTATAGCGAATGTAAATTTATAATAGGTTTTATTGCTATGGACATTTCTTCATCAATATTGTTACCGGATTGTCTAACTACGAAATGTACCCATTCTCTTGTTGAATATGAATACGATAGCTAATATGACTATCTAAAGACCACACACACACATATTTCTTTATACGCTACTAGGGTATGACTACCAGCGTGACGATGCTTATAATTAACCTCATACATTGACATCAAATGATAATCCTTGGTAATCTTACTATTAATAAAGTTCGCTTAAAAATTAGAAAGTGTCTTTAAAATTGAGCATATTTGACACGAGAGGAAATAAACGTGCGCAGATAACATGATGACAGAAAGCAATTCTATTTTTTTTATGTAAAACCATGACGAAACTTTGGAAAATCAACACACATAAAAAAGTAAAATTGAGCAACACTTAAATGAAATTAACAGATCTTGGATCTGAACATACAAAGTAAAATCACAGCCTTAATACATTATCTGTTGTTTATGATTATCAATTTTAACACAACAGTAGCACAACAGAAAATCTATAATAATAAACTTAACATTACTAGAGTTACTGCTATTATAATGAAATCAAAATTGAAAAATTTCACTTGTAGGTAATCAATATTCGCTGGCGAAATAAGGCATTGAATATTATATTAAATGTGGGGCACTGCACTGTAAAATTATTATTGTTCATCAACACAACTTTGCATTATTCAGGATTTAGCTTAACGAGCATATTTTTTTGAACTGTAAGTTGCGTAAAATGAGTCGTGGAATCTGCCTTACATATTGTTTGTACGGCGACGCCAAATAAGAATTTTCTGACTTGGATTGGAATGAGGGAATGAAAAGTACAGAATTACGCAAGCACGTAAAAATTTGATTAGCAACAGAAGTTACATCCGACTGTCTGGTAGCCTGAAAGACTTTCAGTTGAAGATAATGAAGCGTACTCAAAATACACAACTCACGTCTAACGAAACGATCGTTTCGCCTCACCCTTATTAGAAATCGTGTATAGTATAGTAAGGAAAATTGTTCATCACATGTAAAAACTAACTCTAAATTCTTAGACTTATACAAGTTCACTTTAGAACTATATGGTAGACAAGGATTTGCGCTATAAGGGATTGGCACTATATATTTATTCTAAACTTTTAAAGTGATATAAATATACTATAACAAATATATAAACATTAGTTACCGACGATGGATCAATAAAATACGAATTAGATGTCTAATTCCAAAACCGATAACCACATTGCGTTGTAATCAACAAAATCAACTAAGAAACAGCATGGGTATTCCAAATATTAAAACTAATCATTTTCGTCATCAGAGCAAAGGGGTGGTGGAAGTGTTGAAACATCAAACTTTTGTTCAGGACTATCACTCGAAGCTTGGGAATCTACATAGTGACTGGAATAAAAACGTTCAACATTATTTAAGCTGAAGCGCTGATCGAGATCACGTGAATAACGATCTTCCCTAGGCTCCCCATGTTCTAAGATGCTATCATATTGAGGATAACATTCTTGCGTCTGGAACATCTCAATTTCGTCATAATTCTCAGGATAAGGACTTCCTCTGTACTCTTCAAACTCGTCTTTATCTTGTGGTAATTCAGAATCAGAATATGCAACTGATTCACCGCGCTCAAACAAATAACTTGCTGCTTTGCCTACTTTCGGAGCTCTTTTTATAGTATCCACTGGATAAGCGTAGTCATCAGAATCATCCCTATCGCTTTGCTCATCATAGAACATAGTTCTTGGTTGATGCTGTCCCGATGATTCACCTATTTCTTCAGGCTGCCGATATCCTGCAGCAGATTTGACTCTTTTCAAAGATGATTGTCGACTACTCTTATTAGAATAGGAATTCCTGGGTGGACTTCCTTCAGGTACAAATGGAGGTTCCTGTGAATCCAAATAAGGGTGGCGTAATCTACCCAGTCTGTCAAATCTAGGAAATCCCATTTCGTCTTCATCAGCAGACGATCCAAATCCTTGGAATTGTACTGGCGTTATACTCATAGGGAACTTCTGGGGTTCGTATATGTTACTTTTATATTGTACATACTCCAAGTGATCATCATCTTCCGAATAACTAGCTGGTCCTTGATTGTCATCATTTTTTGAATCACCTTTCGACATTTCAGATGAACCTGATTCCACTTCCGGGATGTAACTGTCAGAACATTCTGAACTTTCCATTCGTCGAAGAGTGTCATCAACTGCCAAGTATTTATTCCCTTTGTATTTATCACTTTCTGATGAACATTGACTTTTTGTAGAATCCTCTTCTACCAAGTCTTGTATCTTTTCTTGTTTTTTCTTGGCACCCGTAACTTGCTTTTTGCGTCTAAACGTTTTCATTCTCTCTCTTGGATCTCTTATTACGTCCAAAGAACTATCGGTATCATTACCGCTTGGCGGACTTTTTAGTGAAATATTTCTTACAAGCAAAGATTTTTTGACTGGCGCTTTCAAAGGTTGAATAGGTGGTGACTCTGAACTTAAACTACTGGAATAATATGGCGAGCATCTAGATAAAGGAGTTTTCGAAGACCTATCGACGGGTTTTTTCTCTTGCATTTCCCTGGTTGCAGATGGTATTTCAGGAACAGTTATAACTGGTAAATCTGACGAACTGAGGTAGTGTTCATGAAATGACCAACTTTTAGGTTTACTGCGATATTGTTGTGAAGTCTTATATTCTTTTATTTGATTTTTGGAAAGAGTTTTGTCATCATAGCTAGCATGTTTTGCTAACGGTTTATAATCCGATCGTATAAAATGGTTATTTGCATCTTCCCTAAGAATGTTTGAAAATTCTTGGCTTTGGTAACGTTCACTGTGTTTCTCTTCTTGGCTATAAAGTTGAGATGGCATATCAATATCAATTTCTGGCTGTGGACTGACAAAATATGGCCTAAATCCGCTGTCTTCACTTTGACACCGAGCAGTCGGTCTAATGTGTCTTTGAGATTGTTCTTCGTAACTCATACTTTTTGGAGGTGCTTTCTGATATCTTTCTTGATTGTAATCCTTTGAAGAGGGAAATCCTTTTAATCTTTGATCGAACCTTAGCACACCGTTGGTATGCTTTTGTAAACTACTTAATGAACTTGAACTAGATTTATCCGATTTATCACTATAACTAATTGAAGAAGATTTGTCAGTCTTACCAGTATAAGAAACCATTAATCGTAAGACAGAATCTTTAGATTCTTGGTCATCTGTAATAATTGGCCCTTTATCAGCTAATACAGATTCTTCTGTTATTTTTTCATCATCTTCATTGTGCGTTCCTTCGGCATCAGTCATAGAACTCTGTCTTTTAAGTTCTGTATCGTGTAAACTTTGTTGATCTTCTCGGGTTGTTGCAACTAATGTATGACTTGTGCTTGCCGACCATTCAGATATAGACTGCGCTAAAGTTAACGTGCTATCGCTTTTTGTGCCCGAACTACTATCAATACCTTTTTTTGATATTGTAGTATCTGAACTGCATAATTTATCATATTTAATTTTTGCCGAACTTTTTTCTAGACTGCTACTTTTGGAGCTTAGTTCATTTTGAGAAGTTATTTTAGATTTTTGCTCACTCTTTTTGTGAGATTGAGATGTTGAGACTTTTCTTGCAGTCGTGTTATCAGATTTGTCACTTTTAGGAATAGAAACTGCAGATATACTTTCTGATGCTGAAAGATTAGCATATTGACGAACTGTATTTGTTCCAGTAGACCACTCTGATATGCTTAAGCAAATTGAAGTATCTTCAGAATGAGAACTATGAGTGCATTTCTTTTGTGGTAAACCTACTTTAACTGTACCATCTAAATCTGTACCGAAAGAGCTAGTTTCTTCTTCCGAGTGACTGCTGTGACTACATTTTTTACATGTACCTGCACTACCAACACTAAGTTTAGTAGCAGTTCGAACAGTGTCTTCAGCATTTGTTTGCGAAAGAAGATCATCAACAGAAGTATCAGAATTATTAGATCCAAACGAAAACTTTTGCGTACTTACCTGTGAGAACCCTTTTTCAAAGTCAGGTGACAATGACTTACTATCGCCACCAAAAACGTCATCAGTATATAAATGGTCATCATCATATATGGGGCTGTGATTTGTAGGCGACTTTTGCGGTTGATTTATTATCACTTTTTCGTCTAAATTACTTTTACTATTGAAGGATTTATTTTCAACACGTGAGCAACACGATCCCATATCACCCATTATACACGTTGCTTTACTCAACGTTCCACTTAAACATGATTTGTCGTAATTTGGTACCACACCTTTGTTAAGACACGTAAACTCGTCATGAGCATCTAATGGCTCTACCATATAACTTGACTTTTCATATGGAATTATTTTCGAACTAGATTTAACTCCATCCACAGCGTGATCAGTTGATATTTCAGATTTAGAATCTGGAATATCTTTTTCTAATTCTTCATCATTATTTAAAGTGTCACTATCATCATCGGAGCCAATATGCCCTTTTGAGCTCTCGGACTGAATTGTTACTTTTAAAGGTTGTTCGGGTTCGTTGCTCATATAGTAAATGTGAACTTTGTCAACAATGGCTCCCATATTATTGCAAGAAACAGATGAGGCTTCTTTGAAATCATTTGATTTTTGCATACTTGTCTGTAGTTCTGGTTTTTTAGACAGAACTTGAGGCGGAAGTTCTGGCAAAGGCCAATCTTCTGATTCTTGGCTTTCACTTGCAGACGACTGTCTTAAACTAGTAAGACGTGTTTCAGTAGTGTTCAAATTATTACTCGCAGCAGTTTTTGTGGACTCTATAACATCTTCTTTTTTCTTATTTTTTTCCACGTCTTTCTTTGATTCCGAATACATTTCACTAATCTTTGTCTGATCTATAGGAATATCCGGCATTTCTGCAGAAGTCCTTCTATCCGTATCAGATATATATGCAACATTTGCATGACTTGGTGGATCGGAGGATAAACTAGCTTGATGGTCACTTGAATTTAAAGACTCTTCATTTATACTTTCAGACCGCGAACAAGCTTTAGTTGAATCTTCATCAGCGCTTGTTTTTTCAGAAGTCGTGCTGCGTTCTGATATTCGAGATAAAGTGCGACCAAAATTTTGACCATATCCAATTACGACATCAGATGTTGTAGGCGCAGACGATGATGGGTAAAGGAAATTAACAGGAAAATCATTAAGATCATCCGTAAAGTCAGCTTCTGTCGAATCTTTCGACGTATTTGAAGATAATGGTGGATTTTTTGAAAATGTATTAAAATCATCCAACAATCTTTGATTGCCATAATCAAAAACATCTTTATTCATGGCTGTCAAACTTTCATATCCATCGTGATCCTGTGGAATCCATGCCTCCTCTATGCTTGTGCTATTCTCACTTCCGGAAGCACCAAAAAATGGTCGCCATGTTGGTTTCAGTTCTTCACCGCGTCGATACGCTTCACCTAAAGACCCTGAAGTAGATTCGGTGGTTTCAAATGAACCCCTTGATTCTACACTAAGAGATCCTCTAGAATCCATACTAGATTTAGATGAGCTTTTTTGTTCATCCAGACGTCCTTTTCTTTTAGATGACGAATCATCAACGCTAAGAGACCCTCGCGAAGGTGTTGTTGTGGTCGTTGTATCAATGCTAGACTTAGATGAACTTTTTTGTTCTTCTTTAAGAGCTCGTTTTTTGATGCGTTCGTTGCGGTCAAATGATGACGTAATAACATTTCCGTCGTCATCAAAATCGACTGTCATATTTTGATCCTCCTGTGAAATAGTTATAGAGATTTTAGTCTTTTTTTCAATATTTTGAAGATCTTTTTTGACATCAGATGTCTTAGATCCTGCAGATTGGCTGGATTCAGACTCTTCAACAACACATTTCCCAATTTTGTCTAAAGCATTTTTTCTTTGATTCGATCGCGATTGTTGTTCGATTGTTTTATCAATACTGTCGGAACTAGAGTCCGAATCTGTAGGTGCTTTAAGTGAATCTACTGGTCCTTGTTTCTCTAAAGTAGGAGTGGGCGATTTCCTTGTACCAAGTTTAGACGGACTTCGAGGACTCTCGATTCGACCCATTTCTGGTATTGGTGATGGGGACTTCGAATTGGATTTCGATTGTTCACTTGAAATAGGTTGAGAGAGTAAATGTTCTTCCCCATATTCCATAGCTTGTTTCAACTCTTCAAGACATTCTCTATCTTTTTTATTTAGTTTTTCTATGTCCTGTGATATACCTAAAGGTCTAGCAATTGAACAGCTGACACTAGACTCGTCATCAATAGAACTACCTTTAATATTAGCGCTTGAAGGGCTCACGTCTTTTTCAATACTTGTCCAAGACGTTGATTCGGAACTACGAGAACGTTCCGCGCTCAATTTAAGAAGTTCGCTTCGTCTAGATTTAGCTTTCAATAATACTTTTTGTTCTGTAGGTGACCCATCATTGACACTTCCGGAGCTGCCAGTGTGTTCACCTGACTCAGATTTGTGAACAGATTTTGAAGTACTCGAATCGATAAATGGTATATTTTCAACAGTAGGGCTTACATCTTGTGGCGGTGTCACGATTATTTTATTTTTATTTTTAAATTTAAGTGGTAGTTCCACAGACTTAGATATATGTTTCAATTTTTTCTCCAGGTCATTTTCTTCTTGCAACGTCTGCGACATAGATTCTTGTCTTAAAAATTCTACTAAACTTGCCGAAGATTCTTCGAATGTACTTTGTGCTTCCAAATTTTTCTTGCCTTTACTTATATCTGAATGAAGTAGTTCAGTGTCAGCAGTATAATCTTCATATTCTGCAGTACATGAACCGGTATCTTCGCTTTTTCCATGGCTCAATTTTGCTTGTTTATCTTTTCTTGATGCTTGGTCCTGATCTGATGAGCTATCAGCATCAATAAAAGGAAAAGATACCCCGAGCATGTTACTTTCATCGGACATTTTTAATTCACTAACTTCTGTCAAAGATTCTTCTTCACTGGTTAATCGAGTAACTGTAGCTTTTTCGTCAGGATGAGATAGCTGAATATCTTGAATATTTTTACTATCTTGTCTTTCAGTCTGTTTTTGTTTATTATAGATTTCAATTTTTCGGCGCTCCATAATTACAGTTTGAGTATCGTTTTCAATAACAGTATGTTGTGAGCTAGTAATCCATTCGATAGAAGAGTCATCTTCTGTTTTTTCTTTGTAGCTATGGGATGGGGAAACATCTTTACCTTCACTTTGCGTAGTGATTTCTTTTTCCTCTTTAACTGTAGGGTGCACATCAACAGTCACAACTTCCTGTTTGAAGTGTTTATCTGTAACACCTTCATGTGGTTGATGTGAAGTTGGTGTCACATAATTCCTATCTAAGCTTTTTGACTTTAACTTGGCTTCAAATATATTTTCGACTTTTCTGTCTAAACTTTTTGATTTCATATTGTTGGCTTTTTGATATACTACCTTACCTTCAATTTGCTGTTTTATTTCTTGTTTCTTGGACAAAGTTTTCGGAGACTTTTGCAAAGCTGCTAATTCATCAAATTTATCTTCTAACGATTGACTTGATTTATCATCCATACTCTTGTTAAGTTTACCGTTACTTTTCGAAGTCTTTTGATCTTCAAAACTCCTACTTATCTTACCTGCAATTTTATTGTCTAATTTCTTAGGAGACTTAGCTATGAAAACATGATCTTCAGCCTTACTATTTATTTTGGTTTCAATTATTATCTTATCGCCCTCTGTCTTCACCAATATTTTATCTTCTGGTGTAGGGAAAGGTGGTAATGTATCCCTGACAGGACTTATAAGTGTTTTGGTTTGCTTCAATGCTGCTTCGAATAACATTTGTTGTTTTTCTTTGCGTTTTGCAATCTCAGTGTCACTATCTTCTTGAGACTTGGTCCTTTCTTTACTGCCTCCTCGCTTTATTTCCATTTTTTCTAACGACTTTGACTTTTCTTTACAAACTTTTTTAATGTTTTGTTCAATTTCTTGACTTTTAGCTCGAGTTAAATCCAATGGAGGTACAGTCAAAAAATCTGGTCTATCTTTAAGGGAGGATGGAAGAGATTTTTGCGTTTGTAAAGCACGGACTTTAGTTGCATTGGTGTCTAGAGAACCACATTTGTTAAGTTTTCCGGTAGTTTTCTGTTTCTCATTAGGTTTAAGGGTCAGTTTCTTCTTTTCTTTACGTTTGATTCTTTCAATATCTGGGACTATTTGATCTTCGCTGAGGTCTGATAATTTTCTAATGCTTCCTCTTGGCGAATTCAGAGATGAAGTAGGTGACCGAGAGGGTGATTTTGATAAGGGTGAGCGACATATAGGAGATCTGTTAAGAGGAGACCTAGTAGGAGACTTTACCTGTGACATTATCTTATTTAAATCGTGTTGCCTCTTGAACGACCTAGGTCGTCGTTGCTCGACAAGATTTTCTAAAAGTTTAAGTTCCTCATTATCAATCACAACAGAAGTTTGCCGTGTTTTCGACTCTGTTAAATCTCTCTCTTCTTCAACTTCATCGATTTTATCAATAGTTTCTTTTTTAGAAGTAACTTTTAGAGTTTTATCGTCTATAAGCGGTTTCTCTTCTAAAATATCTCCTTCTTCGTTTACATCTCCGACAGTATCATCTTTTGAGGAGAATGCGTTCATTGGTGGTAATCGATGAAGTTGAATAACGGGAGTATCTAAACTTTTAGCTCTGCGGCCAGCAGTTGGTGAATCTTGAGTAGCTTTCTGACGCTGTAAAGAGAAAACTGAGCCTTCAGATAAATTTAATCTAGCATGGGCAAACAAGATTGGTGTTCCACCAGACTTACGTAACATTGGAGAAATCAATTCATCTCGTAAACTCTTTTTGACCTCCAATTTATTTAAATCTTTTTTATCGGTTGGAATAAATCTCTCCCTATCTTCGGTTGGCGTTGGTACACCTGTTACCTTTTGAATTTCTATATCAGCTAAATGTTCATCTTCCGATTTAAGAAATTCAGTACTTTCTAAAATAGGAGATGGAATGTTTTCATTATATTCCCAGGTTGAACTTTCTTTGCTGACTTGTTTTATTTCTGGCGCTTTAATTATAATGTCGTCTTCGGAGCTAGGAATAGAAATAGATCTTTCAGAAATACGTCTCAGTTCAGTAGCATTTCCACCCACACTATCTAAAACTTGAGGATTATACTTTGCTTCTAGCTCTGCTAGTTTTCTACACTGTGGAGGGGAACCTTCAATCTCAGTAGAGCTCATAGTTTGGCCTCGATGCCAGACTCCTGAGGTAATTTTATCGTATTCTAACTGAAGTATGGGTTCTAAGTCTTTACGTGACTGTGGTGGTGAAAATTCTAACTTTGGAGCGGCTTCAGTTGTACCAAACACATCATCTGAATCGACGCTTTCATCATCAGAAGAAAAAGAAGTTATTCTAATTTTATTATTATTTTTGGTTTTCACTTTGCCTCCAACACCTTTTTTACCTGTTCCACGACCTTTGGGAATTCTTTTCGGTGGAAGTTTTTCGGATTTAGATTTAATATCCGCTCGTAACTTTTCTGCTGCAGATAAAGGTTTTGGATCTTTGCATATAGGAGGTTGTAACACGTTACGACCATTGATGGCAAATTTAATATCATGAGGACACTGTGGTTCTTGTCTGATACTATCAGTTTTAGAGCTTGTAGCCGAATCACTTTCAATTTGACTCAATTTGGAATTTAAAGTTTCCAATAATGCAGAATCTAATGTTTTCGAAATATCTCTTTTTGGACTAGGTAAATGTTGTAATTGACCTGTTTTGTCAACTTCAAGTGTTACTGGATCAACCTTAGAAAGATCTATATTTTGTGTGAATAAGAAATCGCGACTTTCAACTTCTAAGTATTTAGACATTATATGATCTGTTTGCATGCTGTTTCTGGGTGATTTCGGAGATTTAGGCGATTTTGGTGACTTAGGAGACTTGGGTGATTTGGGAGACTTTGGAGACTTGGGAGACTTAGGCGATTTAGGTGAGCGTGGAGATTTCGGATGATCATGATACTTACATCTAGTGTGCGCGTTAACTAAATGGCGATTACTTGGTGGTAAATTTATGATATCAGGCGGTTGACGCTTTTCGTCTAATGGAGATGGAGCTGTTCCGTTCATAACATGTCGCTTGTGTAAAACATACGGTATATCGTAGCTGTCGTCAGAAGTAGTTTTTTCATTACGTTCAGCTCTAAAGGCATCAAATTCCTTAAAGTAGTTTTTGGGCAAATCAAAGTGTGGTC
>DVZK01000301.1:0-12734 GCA_018236665.1 Calephelis perditalis | reverse complement strand
CACTGGTTTTATTATGATGATGATGAAACACTTGTACTGTTTTAAAAAAAAAAAAAAAAAGGAGTAGGTTCTCAATTTTACTGTATGTTTTTTTATGTTTGTTACGGGATTACTTGGCCAATAACCAACTGGTTTTGACGGTAATTTTTCAGAAAGATTTCAACCCTTTTGTGGGATAAAATATCAAACTCTCCTGATGGCAAGCGACTATTGTGTTCGTGTTCATAGATGTGTCGCTGTACTGTAGCTGGAGTGTTAGTCCTAATGTGAAAATCATCAGATAACCCTACTATTAGAAACGGATCACGACAGTACCAAACATGACGGCGGCAGGAAAAGTAAGCAACGGGCTACCCGGACAAGTGCACGGCATTGTCACCATTTGCTTGCCACTTCCACCATTTACCTGATGGTAAGAAATAACCGTGTTCTATAGACACCATTAATATTGCCTATTATTCATGTCTACCGCCTACCCTACCGTCCGGACCGGAACATGACGGAGTCATTATGACGGTAGAAATAGCATAGACGGGCATGTTGCTGCACTGCATTCCACTAAAAATGGTCTTGTTGGTACCGATCTATATTTTAACATGTGCATGCTTACAAGCTGCCTGGCTTGTCTGGTCAACTCTACCAGCAGACCCAGACCAACACAGAGAAAATATTGTAATGTGATTGTAGTTAAAAGTAACAACTCTCTTATCATAATCCATCCGTGAATATTTATTTGTATTTATGCTTCATTATAATATTTAAAAGGTCATTTCTAATCATGACATCGACTATTTAGGTTAATCTTACTTTCCTTATCGATTACACTATTTTTATAGGTACTACTTTCATGTTAAATCTAAGGAAATTCTATACTCGGGTCCAGACGTCTATATACAAGGTGATTTGCGACCATTTCCTTTCCGTTACGTCGAGACGCCATTTTGTGCCATTCAAAGCGTAACGGCAACTTAAAATGGCGTCGTTCTTAAGTGGAATATATAGTACGTTTTCATGAAAATGGTAATAGTCGCCGTGTTGGTTCCGGGTTCCATAGACGAATATAGGTCAATTACTTTTCTGCCAAGCTGCTCGTAACAGGCGAGGGTCGATTCATTTGTTGTTATCACCATGATGAATACTATGCAGATGGAGTTTTGCGTCGACGTGCCGGAATTGGTACCACTATACTACTAATTCCTTTCGCTATACCTTCAATGCGGCAACTCGTCTGAACTAGTACTACTGTATTATTAATTATTTTGCTATAGCTTCAATGCCCCTGAAATGTTACCATTTTATAATCATTTCCTTTTGCTATTGCAGCTTCAATTCGACGACTCGCCTGCATTGGCATCACTGTACTATCATTTCCTTTTGCTCTCGTAGCTTCAATGCGAGGACTAGCCTGAATTGGTATCGTTGTATTATCAATTCCTTTCTCTACTACTTTAATCCAACGACTTATCTGAATTGGCCGCCAATGTCGTGTTGCGGTCTCAGGAATAGGATTACCACTCAACTTTATCTTGTCAAGATTTATAGGCGATGTGTGTTTTATGCCATCAGAAATTCCGTTTGTTTGCCTTCTTCTTATAAATAGCTTGTTGCTTTTGTTGCGGACTCTCAATTTCGGTAGTGCAAATGAAAGACAAAATTACTTCATTATGATCATCATCATCAGGACATTATCATACTATTGGACATAGGCCTCCCCCCAAAGAGCGCCATAAGTCACGGCCACCAGCCGCTTTTATCCAGCGACTCCCCGCGACTTTTCTTAAGTCCACCGGGCGGGAGGTCGTCGTTGTTAATATACATGTCACATACGAATATAATCACAAAATTATATGTGACATGTATTTTATTTTGTGATTCAGGACACGATTTTCTAATACAACTAGAAATGTAAGATTTTCGGAGCTTTCCCTATATTTGTGCAGTGAAACGGGTTGCTTGCCAAATTCGATAACCATCAGAAAATGATGGACTCAATACGCCGCTAGGAAATAACTTATTGAAGATTTTATTTCACTTGAGCTATAAATACTATAAATATCTGGGACATTAGGCATTCTAGACCTTTTACACACATTGTACAAAACTTAAAGTAAGCCAACTATGATATGTTTCTGATATGGATGTTTAGCAGCGATACTAATACTAACATAATCTATAATATCAAAACGTATTTTTTTAAAAAGAGAACGTTGAATGACATGTTTAACCGGCTCCGGAAAGGCGTTTATCAAATCGACAGATTTTCTTATGTTTGTTATGCGATTACTCGGCTAATAGCGAACAGATTTTGATGGTTATTTTTTGAAAAAGTAGGTCGTTATTCCTAGATGGTTCTATTTGAGTTTGATCAAGATCCAAATTATTTTTTTAATTATTCTTAACTAGCAGCCCGACCCGCTTCGCAAGGGTGGATAAACTTCTATGATATATACATATAAATATTCCTCTTTTTACAAAATTTATACATTTCGACAGCATTTGTGAGCGCGGCACCCATAACGTCTATGGTGTCGCCACAGTTATCGTTTACTAATAGGAGAGTCGTGTGCTTGTTTGCTGTTTAAAAAAAAGTATTTTCACGCCCGTATCGCCGAAGAGGTAAGCCGAGGCACCGCTAGCCGAAGAGACTAAATCTGTGGGATTTAGTCTCTTCGGCTACTGATTGTCCTGGTATGATATGTGGCAAATTTATATGGACGCGTACATCCTATCCCGGTCAATGTTTATTTTGTTAGAGAAGTGAAAAAACACATTTTTTTATTTCCTGTTCCGGGGATCGAACTCAGGATCTAATGCAATCAAGTCCAAAACAGAACTACAAGACCATATATGCAATTCGCAGTCTGTTTTTTCTTAATGTTTATTAAAATGAATCCCCAGCATTATGCAGAACACCAATTATATTCCTTATTATGTTACCAATTAACACTGCGAGTGTTATTACACATTCAAAGACACAAATAATGATTTGTATAATTTTATTATGGTCTCGTTAACGAAATTTTCCTGTTTTGTGTCATTGAACTTATATGAAGTACCTAAACATATTTCCAAGACCTAAATGAGTTTGAGTATTAAGCGATCTCATGTGAAGAGTCCCCGAAACATGCGTGTTTGTGTGAAAATAATGATGTGTGGAAAGCTAGGCAGGTTTAGGAATCGTGACACTTGGTACTAGGTACCCTCTGCCTAGCCGGTAAGGGACCTGCGTGAAGATATGTATGTGTTTGCGTGTGTGTTGCTATCTGAACTGTCGACTCTTACTGTTTTACCGTTATCTTGGTGTAGTTTTTTTTTGTACATCGAAACACGTCGAGCATTGTTTTGACTACCGGAATAGGTAATGCAGTGGTGATAATCCAAGGTAATCCCTACAGAATAATACTATTTACTGCCGTCAGAGACGTCACTTAATCTACCATTAAGTTACAGTACTTAGGAGTGAAAACGGTAAAGAAAGGAATTAAAGATTTCGCCACAGCACTTTAATCCTCAGTAGCTCAAATGGTTAGAACATTCGTCGGCTTGAAAACGAAATCCGAAATTTTAATCCTGTCTTGGTCGATATTTTTCTTTCATTAAAATTTATAGGAATTAATGACTGATTATATGATAACTGACCTACTTAAGTGCGGCCTTAAGTCTAACTTCGCTAATGTCTTATATAATAATCTAGGAAAACCAATGTCACTAGAATATTCGAATAGATGTGATCGCTCCATTGCTAGTTATTTAAAACATGGTGAAAAAATTTAAACACAGTCATTAAGTTACAAAACTGCATAAAATCAGTTCTATTACTACGTCATCTAGATTCTGGGAAAACAAAAAATATGCATCATTAAGAATAACTCAAAAGCCTTTATTCGGATCTTGATAAATTCTTATGGGACCAGCTCTGACTCATGACCTACCATACGACGAAATCATCAAGATCTAATTTTAAGAAGAATCGTTAAAATCCTTACCATAACAGGCGGAGGAGCCGCTTAACAAACACACAGAGGGATTGAAACCTTTTTGAAGTTGTTTAGAAATTAATGTTTAATCACTACATAGTATAAAACAAAGTCGCTTTCTCTGTCCCTGTGTACCCATGGTATGTTAGGCATACCACTAGCTTTACAACTACACAATGGATTTTAATGCGTTTTTTTTTAATAGATAAAGTAATTGAAGAGGAAGGTTTATAATATGTATATTTATACCCGTGCGAAGTCAGGGCGGGCCGCTGGTAATCTATATAGGTAGGTGCCTATATAAAAATGAATCCCCATCGCATCAGGGCTGAACGGATGGACCAATTTTGCTAATTCTTTTTTGTTGTGTTAGTTATTGTTAGGGCAAAGTTAATAATATGAAACGAAAAACTGCAAAAATTGCAGGGAATGATATTGCAAATGTACAAATCATACTTTATTTTTTCCATGCAGACTGTTTCCCGGGTTGACTAGTATACAATAAACAATGCAACTTATCATTACTTAAAGCTAACATAACAAAATACGAGTATGGAGACTATAATCGTAAACTGATACTAGCTCGAAAGTTATTTTCCTCTTGTCAGTTTCGTAAATCTCTCAATTTCTATGGATAGTGCGGTTCGGTGGCGCTGCGTCCGATATCGGAATGGTTTATGGGATATGTCGTTCAGACGTGTCAGGGGAGGTTGATCGCGGGTCGCCTGTAAGTACTTACAATTTTCTTAGTTATTTTATGAGATTTTTAAACCCAATTTTAAGCTAACCATATGCAAAATAAATATACAACGTCAATATTAATATAGTTGACAACACCCATAACACAAGGGTTTTTTTAATGACTAATATGTTGCCAACATCACGGTTTTCGCAAGTTTACCGGGCTTTTACAAGTTTAACGGACAGGGGTGTTGTCAACTATAGTAATATTTAAGTAAGAACATACTGAAATAAACGTTAAAAATACCTAGACCCAGAAATACAATTGTGTGTAGGTAGTGTACGCTAAGTCCTCGAAGGCAGTTACTTTAGGAGAAATCAAATAAACATCTATGTTTTATTGCTAAATTATTTTACTTTGATACTTATTTTTTGTAGTATTAAATTTTGTAGTATTAAAATATGTTACTGTTTAGTAGGCATACCTTTAATTATATGCGTAGCATATTATAGTTAGTAATTGAAACATAATAATTACTAAATTAATACATTTATTGTTTTAAGAACAAATTTGATTTTTTTAAGAATATTTAATTTTAATATTCTAAATTATAGATATTTTAAGGATAATAGTAATGCCAATAAAAATATAATCCTGTATTTAAACAATAAAAACATTATGAATTCATTGTTTAAGTCTAATTGATGTGTAATAAAAGTATTAACATAACTGGTAAAAAAATACTAAACATTTGAAGAACAAACAAACTGGGTTATTAATAACATTACGATTGGATTAAGTCTAATAACTGACTAAATGTTCTATAATATAGTATGGATTATATGTTAATACAAGCAATATACAATGTATTACCTATATGTGTAATAAACTGTATGTTCAAATTAAAGTAACCGTATAACATTTCTTATGCTATTTAGCCGTAACACTGACTTCTTTTGTAAGTTTATTATCAATCTTAAAGCAATTGAACTTTTGACTTCCTTAACAAAGGTATCAGATTTAGATTAAAACTGATGACATATGGTAATTGTATCCCGTCACAACGAGGTTAGAAATACAAGAATAGTACCAGTTCACCAGTAATGACAACGAATAAAGGACAAGCATCTGAGGCTTTCTTTCTTACTGCCCGTTAAGTGGCAATATTTTTCGCAGCGGTAAAGTAGTCACTTTCCGCCCGGAGTGTGGAAAAAATTATATTCATTTATTAGTCCCGAAACCCCGGTGCAACTCGTAGTTTGTTCACAGTTTAACAGCCCTTCGACGTTATCGTAGGGAACACGAAGAGCCGCGCGGGGCAACGCGGCCACGCGTCTCCGGCACGGACTTCAGTCTAAAACAGAGCGACGCGCCGGGCGAGCGCCTTGCAATACTCCGTACCCTTAATTTTCCACCGTCGCGTTGACTATACTCTATTAAAATAAATAGTTGGCTGTGTTTTTTAAACCCCCAATAATAAAAAGTTTATCGACCCCGCGCCCTAACAACCCTTGCTAAGAGTAAAGCGCTCCCTTTAATTATTAACCTCCCCTAAACTTTTGAAATAGGAACGCTCCAGATATTTTATTGCGTAAATATTTTTATTACTCTGTAACATTTTCGAGCTGCGGAGTTTTCTTCGAAATGTATAAAAACTTGGTGTTGTAGTCGGAGAGTCATGGCGTCGAGTTGATTCTGTGCGGGTGGTAAAAAGTGGTGTATTTTGGACGGTGGATATTGAAGCGGTGTGAATGGTAGCGTGAGATCGCCGCAGCGGATGTGCACGCCGCTGCCGCACTGGTGGTTCTTCGCTGTTGGAATGCCAGCTGCTCTTGACCTTACTAGGTATGTTTTGTATGCTTACTTTTAACACATTTTTTTGCATCTTACTCACTGCCTATTTCGCAAGAGACTCTGCATAAAGATATCTATGTATGTCATTTTTATAACAAAGTAAAGTCTCTTTACGCCCATATCCCCGAAGAGGTAGGCAAAGACACAACCAGGCACCCACGACTAGCCGAAGACACTAAGTCCCACAATGAAATAGGTGGCAAGCCTATCGCCAACCGGGCACATATCCATTCCCGAGAACCGTTTTTTTGTTATTAGAAAATTGTATAAATACAATTTTCTTTGTCCGACCCGGGATTCGAACCTAGGACCTCAGGCAGTCAAGTCCATAACTGAACCATTAGACCACAGAGGCTTTTTATAACAACTTTCTATTAAAGTAGGGATATCGTGATTACATAGTCCAAAACATAACCTTAATAATAATAAAGTTAATCCCTCTTTTCTGTCGCCCGTTTATAATAAAATCCTGTCGGTCTGCTACTTGGGAATGCATCTCATGTTACGCAATGATAGAAAGCCAAACCGATGGTTATTTTTTTTCATACAATAAACCAGCAAATCGAAAAGTCTACTCTGTTAAATACATTTCGCAGGATTCCTGTCCGCGATCTTGTTAATAAAAACATCAAAAAAGTATCCGAATTTTGAAACGCACGGCCCTTATGATGTGATTATTTTTATCTTATTCTTTCAAACGTCTCAAGAGCCATTCGGCTATTGAAGAGAGCAATCTAACGAATCAGAGATCATTGAATCGGTTCACCTATTATTGAGTTATAAATGATATTGCCAACCCCAATTTTATAAACTACGGAAATTCTCACATGACTACTTACATATTTTTCACCGTATACATAACATTATATATAAGTAAACAAACTCCCCTGTACAAATCACGCAAATTGAATCTAATCATAGCATACTCACATTATATCCATGTGTCTGTTAATAAACGATGCACGCATACATACAAACATACATACATAGGAATATCGCAATAGATACAGGAATAAATTTATTATACACCCAGACCATTATTAATAACAGACAGACCCAGACCAGCCATTATTAATAACATGTCTACAGATAAAGATAGGCCTTCCCGAGTTTCGTTATTAAGATGTATTTGTTTATTGTTGAAAAATAACCGCGGTTACCTGGCAACTAATCTAAAACAGCATAATCTCTTATTTTAAATAGGTCATTGATATTGTCTGCTAGACATTCATTATACACTAAGGCCGGTATCCATCGGAAATCGAACCCGAGTCTCACCGTTGGTCGTTGGCATTAGGTCTATATGTTAATTCTTGAACAGACGAGGCGGTCTATACGTATGAAGTCTTAATATAAGTACATATTAGAATCTTTATAACGAAACAAATAACTCTTACTTCGTATCACAAGTGTAGGCCCTGAATTTCCGCTTAATGTAGCCAAACTAGGCCTCCTACTTGACATATGCACCGCACAGGTCTGTATAAAACACTGATCGATTTGATCATCCATTTAAAAAAGTAGTCTTTCTTTGTGTGCTCCTCTGATCCTGTACACCATTTCAGTAAGATTAATCTACACCTATAATTTGATGGTCGGCAACGCATCTGTGATACTCCTGGCGTTGCGAATGTCCGTGGGCGGCGGTGATTACTTTCCGTCAGTTCTCGTTTGCTTCCTCTTGTATAAAAAATATTCCGTCGTTGGGTAACCGCCCTTACCTACTACTTCTGCCATTCATGAAAGCAATATGGTTGTTGCTATCGATCTCTTAACCTTTGAGTAGTTCTTTGTCTGGATGATGGCGCCAGCCACTTCCATCACATTTTTTTACAAAAATAATGTCATATAAGACACTTAACAATGTAACATTTTAACTTGTTAACAACGTACCCTTAACACCTTAGAGTCTATAAGCGGCGAGTATCTCTTACTATCAGGAAATCTTTATCCTTGTTTGCCTTACAATTCCATAAAAATAGTAATTATTACAAATATATACAGGGTGATCAAAGTGCGTCAACGATATAAATAATGGTCATGTCAATCTATGTCAGAAATGTTATTAATGTGGCCTATTACGTCGGCTTCCTATGTTCGCCCTATAAAGCACGTGTAAATGATAAAGTGACCAAACAACTCTGTATATTAAAGTCTACGTCAATGATTCTTCATATCAGCAACATAGTTGCTATGTTAATAGATACTGGCTAGCCCATTATCAAAAGAAACTTTGATTATGTTAATAAAATTACTGATAAATTTTAACAAAAAAAATTGTATAAAAGCCTTTATTTATTGCCGGTAGCAGACTTAACTTCTATTCAAGACATATCGAATAGAAGTTAAGTCTGCAGATAAGTCCAAACACGATAGGATAATGTTGGACTTTATGAGTTCCTATGCCAACCTTTCGGTTAAATCATCAGATCAGGTCCATGTCATAATAATTTTGCATTGTCATTGCAAGGAGTCAAATTTGATTTGGAAGATTTCATTACAAACATTGGGACAGTTTTATTTTCCTTAGCATTTGACACCTGCATTTCCTATTATTGTGTGGAGGTACCATTGACTAACCTTTTTTATAGGGCTTAAAGTTAGAAAAGCGAACGGATTTCTTTATTCATATCTGCCGATGGTAAGATGGGTAAGATCGATGATCGAGTTTTACCGACCTATTCTTAAATGTAAAACTTCTTCCGTCTCTCTCATTAATAAACATAGGCTAAAGTACTACAAGGTGCATGTATTTCATTTTATTCTTACTTTAGTCTTCGTTTATTAATAATATACACTAGAACAATATGGCTACTATTATATTAAAAACCTATCCACAGATAAAGATGGGCCTTTGGGTTTTGTTGCTAAGATATTTTTCTTAATTATTGAAAAATAACAGCGTTTGTCTGGCATCTGTTCTAAAATAGCATGATCTTTCATCCTAAATATGTTATTAATTTTGGCCGTAAGACAATCAACAACGTTTTGGCGCCAAAAATACGAATCTTACAAAGGTCTATCACCTAGTCATGGTTACGGTGTTAGTGAAAAACTCGTCTCTTAGGAGCTGCTTAGTAAGAAAATACTTGGCCTATATTCTGCAAAGAAGCCTAGGACCAACACGAAAAATGAAACATGCTGCTTGACAGGCTTCTGGTAAAGCGTATTAGGAACAATCTACCTTAGCACTGTTCATGTCAATGTCGTCATTATCAGAACATCGATTCGTCCTTCAATTTTTTCATGTAGCTCCCAAGACTCCCTGCTTACCTGACAGCTCGTAAGAAGTTTGGGTTATATAGGTGATAGCCAACAAGGCCGCTGGGGGTAGCGATGGGGTTGTCGGACCTATTCCTGCCGTAATAGAAACAGTTTCATGTTCCGGTCCACAGAGTAGGGTTGCCGGTTGACTGCATTATTAGTCGCAAAGTATAGGAACGCACCCATGACATCTAGAGTGGGCATAATCTCATAATCTACGTACTATGTTTCTTACCATCAGTATGTGCTAGTGCGTTGTTATATGCAATAGAGTGTTTTAAATGTACATAGTAAGTTTAAAAAAACGGAAGTAAAATATGTAACATATATTTGCAAGCTTACTAATCTGAATTTTACATATTATAAACTCAAAAGCTTTTCGCAACTTTGTTTAATCTCCTTTTTCGCAGTAGTTATGGAAATTTGCAAGTTTCAGCACTAACACCGTTATTACAAAGTTTCTAACTTAGTTATCTGTACTATACTGTCTGTGATTATGTACTTGATAATGGAGAGGAGTTTTTCGTACGGAAGCAAATAAGCGAACGTATTTCCCAAAGGTTGGAAATAGACGTTCCCTAGAAACCCTAAAAATGTTAGTGATGAGTTGCCTCTCTAAAACTGCGTTCGTGTTTCTTGCAATTTTAATGTTTACCGGCTAGACTTCACTTCTAATCGGAGAAAGGCAAATAGGTACAGGTACTTACATTGTGGTGAAAAGAAAAGGTGGTTAGGCTGACAGCCGCCTTGATTTTTTTATAAAATCTAAAAACTCATGTGGTTTTGACAAATCTAGCAAAATTTTAATCATATAAATTCGTCAAGTGGATTGGAGATTTTCCTCGTGTTGGTTCTGGGCCACAGTGTAGACCATCTGTGTCTCTGCCGGGCAGCTCGTAATAGGCGAGCACAGGTCAAAATATAGAACCAACAAGAACCCTAGTGGCCGAGTGCTATGCAGCAACTTACCCGGGAAGGGATCTAATGGCTTTCCTTTTTTCTCCGAAATAATGACTGTCATGCTTCGGGCAGCTTGCACAATATGCCTTACATCCTGGCCCCAGGACAGCGACGCACCTGTCATGTCTATGGAGAATGCCACGGTTCTTTCATACCGTTCGCTGACCTTTCATAAAAAAAGTCTAAAATTCACACATACAAAAGATACGCGCTTAAAGCATAACTTCTGCTCATGATCGGGTAAAAAACGAGTATTTATGATCACAAAGATACAAAATGTTTATTATGTAAAGCAACAACATAATAGGTATCATTACAGAATGACGTACGTATCCATTAGATGTTTGATAAGAATGCCCTTCTAAAAAGTTTTTTTACACCTATCGCACCTGTGCCTACTAATATTTTTTTATTAGTATATTTACTTTTTTTTGTGTTTTCTAATGGTAACAAGTTCAAGCTGAGGTCCCGGTTACAATCTCCGGGTCGGGCAACAAAAAAAATATCGATAATGTGTAATTTCAATTTTCTTTTAAAAATAACGTTGCGCGGGAATCGGGATTGGATATGTGCCCGGTTGACGACAGGCTTGCCATCTATTGGGGGACTTAGTGTCTTCGGCCAGTAGTGGGTGCCCTGGTTTTGCCTCTGGTTACCACTTTGGGGATATGAGCGTGAAGATACTTCTAACGAGTTCATTAGGCAGCAAATGTAGTACCTACAGTACTGACTGTTAATATCATATTTTAGGCTTTTGTTTGTTTGCCGACTGTCCTACTTCCCAAACTGGGATATGACAATGACAAGCACTCAACGCAACAACGTATAGAAGTGATAATAAATATAGAAGTGCAAAGTAGCAGTCGTTAAGAACTCATTCACAATCGCAGAGAGGTATAATATGGCGTCTATCCCTCAAAGAAACTTGAGAATAATGCACTTAAATTGTAAAATTAAAACAAGATCCGTTGATTCTGCCTAATAGCCATACCTTACTTATTTTAGACAAGCTGATATTTTCTCACAGTATGCGTCTAGACCAAGAACAATTTAAAGTTATTATACAAAATCGAGTTGTCGTGGGTTTTGGCTGGAATCAAGAATGAAGGAAGGAAGTAATAAATTGTCTGTTTCATAAATGTTCAATACTAAGAAAACTCAATATCCAAAGATATTTAGTGACCAGATTTTATTATTTTATAATTTCTCAACGTGTGTTTTGATATTCTATTTTGTTTATTTTTCTTGTAACGAAATAGCATCTTATTACTGGTGTTATATAAATTATTTGGTTGCTGACAAAATATTATCTTCTTGTATAATATGATTTATTATTATATTATTATTTCTAACAAAATTGGTACCAGAAAATTGCGATAAATAATAAATTGACAAATGTCAGTTGATTTTTTACTAGTACTCATACCTAATTACTGCCAAAGCCACGATGATTCGGGTTTCTTACTAGCCCCGTCGTTTCTTACTGTGATAGAATAGAAACCTTAAAAAACAAAATTACGAAGGTCTGGCAGGTTGTGGATCTCGGTCTATAAAGTTAGTAACCGAACGTCTCTCTGCATATTTATTGTTCAGCTGATACAGTATCGAGTTTAACATCACAGTAGCTGTAACTGTGACAAATCGATAGGACACGGATTTGTTCAGCCATCGTAGTTCTTTATGTAGAACCCTTATCTATTGTGTTCGATTTAAAACTATGCTAAATTTATTAAACTATATAGGTATAGGAATTATTTATCGGCGTCGGGATGTGATAACCCCATCACCTGCCAGTGGTAACCTACTTATTTATTGCACGGGAATATTGTTTTTTTTTTAATGGCTAATATATTGCTAACCTCGCAGTTTTTACAACTTCATCAGATTATCAAGATTTAGCTGTAAAAGAGTAGTACCAAACACATAGACAGGCAGACATACCTTAACATACTAGCTGTTACCCGCGGCTTTGCTTGCGTGGCAGTTCATTTATCAAC
>DVZK01000300.1:0-12734 GCA_018236665.1 Calephelis perditalis | reverse complement strand
TTCCGCCGCGATGCGATCGGACGCGGCGTCGTAGGACAACCGATCGATGGTGGCAAAGTGTTCTTCGTCCTCGTCGTGGGCGGTTCTTTCGATGCCAAGGGACGACGGGAGAACGAACGCCGACGACTCTTTAGTATGTACACTGCTGCTAGACGGGCGGTTGCCAGTCACCGTCGCGGACATCTCGTTAACAAAAGATGACTGACCTTTGTACTCGGACCACACACTCGCAACGTCATCATCGTCGTTGTTATCACTGTTGTATTGGTAATCGGGTGTGGTGGCGAAAACTCGTTCCGCCGCTAGTGCGTCGATAGCAGCGTCTTGACGCGGCATGACCTCGCGACTTGCCACCACTTGAACGTGAGGGAGGAGTGCAAACACCATGTGATACGCAAGCAAAACTTCGTCCGACACCGCGTGACGCTCCGGCGTAGAAGTGGCCAAGTCGAGCCACAGCACACCGTCCATATCCATGGTGGGTCGGAACAGCTTAAACTTTTTCCAACACACCTTGTCCAACATGGTAAAGAGGCGATCCACCAGAAAGGCCACAATCTTCAAGTGAGCTCGCGGATCTGTCAGATCGTCAGATTGGTCGTGTCGGTATTGGTGTGCGTTAGAGTCTCCGGTTGCGGTTACGGCACAGCATGTACATTGCAACCGACCGTCGGCCGATCGTACAAACACGTACCTGTAGACGTCTTCCTGCCGCACAGGCTCGGATTTCATTCGTATGCTATAGGTCAACATATCGCTCGTAATCTTATGTGGACAAAGGGTTTTTGTCTGACACACCGTACCTGCCTCAGGGGGTACGGCACACCAGGGTCGTTCAGCTTCAACGGCCCTCCAATTATGCCCGGCTCGTTGTGACATTTGGTGGGTGTATCGAAAATAACAATAAAAAAAATAACAAATACAAACTACATTTATTGGATCATTATTCAATAAAACTATGGTTACATTTTTGACAGATGAAAAACACCGTTTGAGGTTCGTCGGGGCGCCTCAGTTGAACTCGCCGCTGCAGATATTGGTGCGAGCAGGATGGCTGTCTGCGAGAACTACCTCGATCTAGATAAGACAAGAGACGTAACCACTGATTACAAAAAAAAAAACATATCACTCATTGACAACCGCAACTAGTGTATATTTTTTTTAACATCAATCTAGTTCACCTTGTCTGGAGATAGGCTCGTCGAATCCTGGAGAACATTGTCGTCGGACATTCTGGGCTCTGGCCGTTCATCCACGACGGGGTCAATGTTGGGGATTTGGTTTTCTGACTGTCTCTGCGAACCGTTCTGCACGCCGCCGTCCTTGGTATTGGGCTTTTTGCGCGACTGCTGCGGCTGTTTCTTCGTCTTCTTATTCTTCGGCACGGTTGTTGATACCAGCCCCCCGTCGCCGCCGCTACCGCCGCTCGGCTCGGCTGATCGTTTTCTTGCCGCCCGCCGGTCTGGTGGATTTGTCAGCGTTGTCGTCGACGACGACGGCGGTGGTATATTTTCGTCGTTGTTCACAACCTTCGATGGCGATTCAATCTGTGCGGTAGCGACGACCTGCGATGGGGATAATGGTCTGTCTCCACTCGACTCGGCCGATTGTCTCCTTGCCTCCTGCCGGTCCGGTGAATTCGACGGCGCTTCGGCAAGCTTCAATAGCGGTGGCACATTTTCTTCATTTTCTTCGCCGTACGTAATCGTCGGCAGCGAAACACTCTTTACGTTTCTTGCAAACGGTGTTTTTGAATCGCCGCGCGTCTTTTGGTATAAAAGATTAGATAGATATGAGATTATGCCGAACAATGGCTTTTTCGAATCGTTAGGAGCCACATGGTGTACTCTTGCAGCCAGGTAGGATATCATATTGTACAACTGCGCTTGCGAATATTCCACGTCCTTTTTGGATGACATCTCGATGTCGACTGATCGTTGCTCTTTCATTCCCGTGACTTTATAGCTGTGAAAGGGTGGAGGGGGGAGCTTTTCCCACTCTCGGGACGGTCGTCGTCGTCGTCGTCGTCGTCGTCGACCGTGACCGGCCGGCGGGATAGGCTATGTGAGTCATCGTCCGCCGCCTCGTCTGCCGCCGGACAGCCGCCTAGTGAGTCATCGTCCACCAACGCTTCGTTTGCCGCCTGACAGCCGCCTAGCGAGTGGTACACCTCTGGGATGGAGAAACGTACCGCCGCCGCTACCGGATGGCCGTTGTTCGACTGCTGCATAGCCGGTAGCACGGTTACGGCTACATTATGAGCGTCGTCGTTGCAGTCGCTCTCGTGTTCCTTCTTCTTCTGATTCCCCGTAGCCCCATCGTCGTCTTCAGAAGAGTTGACGGTATCGTCGTTGTCAGTCTCGGTGGGGTACTCGATCCTCCTGGTATCGTCATCATCGTCGTCGTCGGTTTCAGTGTCGTAGTCAATCTGGGTGTTGTCGTCGTCATCATCATCATCGTCGTCGTCGATCCGTCCGTCATAGTCAGAAGTCGACTCGATGCTCACCGAGGAGGGATCATCAGAGGCGGGTACAATGTCCTCTTTGATTTGCCCACTCGTTGTCGAAAGACGCAATTCGTTGAGGCGCGAGAGCATATACTCTTCGGCACCCACCGGATCGTCGTTTGTCGTCACCATCGCGGCCGCGGAAGTGACTCTTCTCGGGGGACGACCAACGTGTACGGTCCACACGGCCACCGCTTCTCGGATGAAATCCTTGAAAAATTTGGCCACCAAAGACCGAGGTCGATCTGTGTTTTCACGTAACGCGTATCTGGCATTGACGAGCGCCGAGTGGAAGACGTCGGGTCGGTGGGCGTATTGGCGGCAGTACTCTGCGGCCAACGGTTGCGCCCGTGCCAACAGCCAGTGTTCGGTTCGGCGGTAGTCTAGCGTCTCGCCGACGATGAGCGTCACGAAATGAATCAACTGCAGGTTTTCGGTGATGTTGTCCACCACCTCGTACAATCGCCGCTTCACCGCGTCCGTGATGCTCGAGCGTTTCAACATGGCGCCGATGCAGCGCTTGATGTGGTCGGGCAGGTAGTCGTTGTAATTAATCATGTACATGCGGTCCAGTTCGATCAACAGACGCATCTCCTCCGCTTCCACACAACCGTGGCTCACGTCCACGACCGCTTCGCCTTGGATCACGGAGCGAAAGAGGTTAGTCGTGTTAACATCGTCCATCTTACAAAGTGTGTTTCAACGGGGAGAGGAGACCGTCGCTCTTTTCTATTGCGTACGCCAGGGCCGTGTCGGCGTCGAATTTAGAAGCGTAATGACGCGTCATATCGAGACGTTTGTGCCGCAACAGACACCGCGCGCGTTCCGTCTCGCCTGCCTCGAGCGCCTCAGCCGCTACCAACTGTCGGTACGCTTTGAACCCGAAGCCCTCGGGCGGACGTCGGCCCGTCACTCGGCGAAACGCTCGTCCCAACTGTCGATGAGCGCGCGAATATGTACGTAGGATTTGTCTCTGGCGCGTGGCTGCTGATGCGCCCGCGACGTCGACGTGCCGAAACGGCCATTGCGGTGAGCCATAGTACCGCTCGCTCGCCTTCCACACGAGATCCATGAGCTTAGGTGCGACGCACAGGCGAGCCGATCCCGTCTTGGAATGAATCTCCGTGTGGCCGGATCGCCGCAACTCACTCCAGCGTCGTTCACCGAGGCCGATAATCTCCGAAGGCCGCGCGCCCGTGTGGCGGCACACGACCACTAGGACGCACACTTCAAAGTGCGCTTCCATTATACGTCCGCTGCGGGGCGCGGTCGGCTCCGTCGTCGATCCGCCGCTGGGCGTGATCTTTAACGCGTCGAGTGCGTAATCGTACAGTCTTAAGAGTTCACTACGATCCACGGGCTGGCACGGTGGCGGCGTCGGCGCCGTTTTCAGTGGGGCTAATGAGCCATACGGCACGGGTATGCGGTCTCCGCGAACGTCGTAGACGGCGTCCGCCCGCTCTGAATCGTTGAATCTTTTCGCGGCTCGAAACGCGTTGTTTACAATGTTGTTTAAAAATGGCGGTCTCACATACGAAGCGCATCGCTCGCGCAACACCAACAACAGGGATGAAATAACCTTTTTACAGTAAGCCCTGGTCCTACCCTTTCTCAGAAAATAATGAACGAGTCGTTTGAAATCCTCCTCGGAACCGTTTTCGGTAAGGAACCTCATGTATTTGACGTGACTCCGCTTGCTCTGAGCAGTCGTATACGAATACGTACGCTCTGCAAAGAGCATCGCAAACGCCTTATTTGTTTAACTTGTGACGGTGAATAAACCGAAAATCTGGCCCACCAACCTTTTAACCTAACCTAACCTACCTACCTACATACCTACCTATCTACTACGTATCCATCCACCCAGAAAAACATTGAAAACAAGCATGCATACGTACCTGAAACAAACAAATAAAAAAATCGTTAGTTAACCTCGAATTCGTCAAATCGCGGCGGCGCAGTAAGCTCGCAACGTCCACATGCCGCCGCGGAACTTTGTTAAAATTACGCAGGGAAGGGCTGCGGAAAAATTTACGATTACACACAAATTACACAGAAATGTCCTATTTATCCGGCGAATAAATGGGACATTCTTGCGTAATCTGTGCGTAATCGCGAAATATTCCGCGTCAACTTTTAGGACAAATCTGCGGCCACCGTGTGGAGCTACACGGGAATCTCGCAATCGTCGCGTGACGGCATTTGTCCATGTTTAAGGTTTTCGTCGTCTCTAGGCCGATCGAGGGAGCAGGACTCGGACTTGGTCGTGGCTGGCTGCGACCCACATGTCCTCCGCCGTACCCATGCGGGCGAGTACGTTGCATGTGCACCACATCAGCCATCATATATCGTGATGACGTCATATGACTTGTTGTTTAGTTCAACAGAGACGTGTGTCGTTCTTCGCAGGTGAAGAGCGACTGAGCCCCCCCACTCCAAAATCTTGAAAATGTATAAAGAGTGGGGATGACCTTGACTTTTTCTATATATTGAGCGATAGCTTCGCGCGCGACTCACTTCTAATACGGCAGTTGTCCATGTTTTAGGTATTAGAATTAACTAAGCTCTGACGCCTGCCCACAATTATTTAAAAAATATATATTACAATTTCCCACTTCCGGTTTCCGGCTTCCCAATGATGTTTTAAATGTTTTCAAACGACGTTTTTATTACAGCAATAGGACAAGTTTTACACGTAATCGAGATCTTGGCTTGTGCGCCGCCGACTAACGACGTCGGCCGATGCACATGCTCCGAGAGTACAGGCGAGACCGGGACCGCAGCGAGACCGGCTTTAATCCTACTTTATATGGATTGCGACCTAGGGACCCGGGTACATTCCTACATGTGTGTTGTCGGTTGCCGCAGTGCGACTTGAGGTCTGTGAGGTGCTAGAGATAGAATTGACCGCCTCGTTGATCGAATGGCTAGCGTACACACCTAACTACACCGATCAAACGCAGGGCTCGGGTTCGATTCCCGATGGGGACAGGCATATGTGTGATGAATATTTAGATGTCTACATTTCCGGGTCTGGGTGTTTATTAAATTTATTCTGGTATCTGTTTAGGTATTTCTATGTATTAACTAATATAACACAAGCATCTATCTGGCTTACTTTGGGGGTTAGATTCAATTTGTGTAACTTGTCCAGAGATATTTATTTATTTATTAATATGGGTTGGCAGCGACGCGGGCCCGTGCCCATGCTCCGAGAGTACAGTCGAGACCGGGACCGCAGCGAGAACGGCTTTAATCCTGCTTTACATGGATCGCGCCCTAGTGGCCCGGGTACATTCCTACATGTGTGTTGTCGGTTATCGCAGTGCAACTCAAAGTCTGTGAGGTACTAAAGATAGAACATGGGTCGGCAGCGACGCGGGCCTCTGCCCATATGCTCCGAGAGTACAGGCGAGACAGAAACCACAGCGAGACTGGCTTTAATCCCCGTTTACGACGAGTACGTTGCTTGTGCACCGCCTCAGCCATATCGTGGTGGTGATGCAGCGAGAGCAGCTTTAATCCTGCATTACGTGAATCGCGCACTAATGGCCCGGATACATTCCTACATGTGTAAAGTCCGTGCCCATGCTCCGAGGGCACAGGTGAGACAGGGACCGCATCGAGACCGGCTTTAATCCCGTTTACGACGATAAGTTTGCTTGTACACCGCCTAATCCGTATCGTGTTGCCGTCATATGACTTGTCGTTTTGTTCAACAGAGACGTGTGTTGCTCTTCGCAGGTGAAGAGTGACTGAGGCCCCCCACTCCAAAATCTTGAAAATGTATAAAGAGTGGGGATGACCTTCACTTTTTCTATATATTGAGCGATAGCTTCGCGCGCGACTCACTTCTAATACGGCAGTTGTCCATGTTTAAGGTATTAGAATTAACTAAGTCCTGACGCCCACAATTATTTGAAAAATATATATTACAATTTCCCACTTCCGGTTTCCCTCTCTTCAAATGTAATTAGTAAATTTAAATTTCCGCCCGCTCAGTTGTCTCTCGAATCGTTTAGATAGACGGTGACTCATCATCACATAGCGTTCGTATCTATGTAGGTCTGTTGTTTAGAAATTGCCGTGTCGTTGATTATCGGAGGGGGGGTTATAAGAGTATAATGTACGAGCAAATTCGACGGGCTAAAATCAACGCCGCCCTCTTGATCGAGGAGCACAAAAAACTGCACAGATACACCGCGATCCTCGCCAGATACCCCGAGCTCGGTTCTCATTTGATTGTGCGCATCCGCCGAGCGACGAACCGCGATTACGAGTTTCCGCCGGCGATGCGGCCGTACGCTATAGTGGTGCGAGTGATGGTCTCCAAAAGTTTAGCCGCCAAATTATCCTCGATAGATTTCACTTCGGTGGCGTGCGATGCCAGCGGAGAGACCAAAGTCTTGCGCTTCACACCCGGCTACGATTCACCATCCACTAAAACACCCGACTTTGTCGTCTGCGGACCCCAACGTCGGTACGGCGTGTACGTGCGCTTCAGTGATAGACTGCAATGCGCCATTTTCGAGAATCGAGAGTACCTGTGTCTTGGGTTGGATGTGAACATGCGTGGAGATGTCGGCGTTCCCGGCCACGGTAAACTGAGGGACGGTTTCGCCATTGACCCAAATCCGTACGTCGATAAATATGGTTACGATACGGTACGATTTCGAATCAACCCACCATATTGCGCAACGTACGGTGGAAGTTTTGACAAAGACGTTGAAAACGACGAACACTGTACGGACCCCCGGGGGGTGTGGGCCAGCCAGGTGTTTGGCGTGAGCTATGTGCATCGAATACTAGCCGCCGCCGTCACCGCGGATCAAAAACATTTCACCGTGGCCTCAGATCCGCGAGCGACAGCCGCGTGGTATGCCGACGTGCGGCCGGGTGTGGTGGCTATTCACCCGTTTGTGACGGTGGACCGTCTGGGGTTGGAGACCGAAGACCAGTTGTGGACCAACGAACACGTAGCCCGAGGACGAGTTTACGACGTGCGGAACGACGCTTCGGCGATCCGTCCCGTCGACAAAGAAGCACCAGACCCTTTTTGGATCGACTCTTTCGGTATGCGCTCGCTGTCCGCGGTTACGGATATGTCGCGACGCGCGCGCGCCGTCGACCAATGCAACCGGGCGCTCGTACTCGAAGGTGAGTGGGACGCGATGGTGGGTCTCGTCGCCAACACGGTCATGGACGGCGCAACGGCGGGCGCCGCGCAACTCAAGAGTATGTTGCTAGCCGAGGTCGTGACGCCGGCTGTGCGTACCGTGACCGTTGCGACGGCCACGTCGCGACTCAACCCCGTCCTCTACAATGTTTTGCGGCGATGTTTAGTGATGTCACGCTGCATCGACATGGCTCTGACGTCGGTGGCAAAAGCCGTGATCGGCCCCGTCTCTTCGGCATTGTCCTTTATATCCAACGTCATACTAGTGCTGGGAATCGTCGACATGGGTTTGAATTTATTCGACCCGGCCTCCGTCACCGGCCAATTGTCGCAAGCCGACTTGGACGCGTTGGCGGAGGCCAACCTGGTGCAAAACATTTCCCTGTTCGGCGCACGCAACGTAGAATTGGATCTGTATATGCTCTCCGCTTTGTTGGAGAGCACGGCGTCGACGACGGACGACAGTCAGTTTTTCAGTCTGTCGTCCGCCACGGCGGTGGTGACGGCACGGGCCGCCTCTTCGTTCGCCGCCGATAAACCTTTCTCCATATCCGCCAAAGACTGGGCTCGGCTGAGGTTGCACGACTTTGAGGCGTTGGTGTACACCGAGTACTTTATGCCGCTCGCAACCCATTCTGCGCGCTCGCGTTTACCATCGCGACGGCTACCGCATCGTCCGTACGTGGCGAACAATGTCGCCGGCCTGGTGATCATCTGGTTGGGGTTCGTCTTCTTGGCGGCCGTGGTCATGCGCCGCGTATCGTCCACTCCTGTCGCTACTAAATAAAAACGATGCGATTTCTTCTATCACCAACAGTAGCGTGAGAAGGATTATACAAGTCGGTCTCATCCAATGTAAAATAAAATATTTTTTTTGTTATATTTTTTTACATCTATTTACATCACGACCAGTCGCGGCGGCCACACCACCACTATGACTGCCGAGGTAGAGTATTCGATTCACTTTGATGACGTGCCCTCGTCCGAGGTACACAAGTTTTTTGCCCATCATCGCTCCCCGACCAGCAAGTGGGCATGGACCTACCGCGAAAAGACCGTGTCGCCGAAGGGTGACACGCGCATCGCCGACGTAGCGGCGTCAGACGAAGCCATTCAGAACCGATACGGTATTCCAGTCGACTGCAACACGTGGTGCATCCGACGACTGGTTGAACCCGCTCAGGCCACCACTCGATTTCAAGTGAAGGTGACAACGAAAATGGAACACACGCTCATGGTGCTCGACAGCGAAAAGGATCTGTGGCCGGTGCGTTTCGCAGAGTCGACCGAATACGACATTGAAGAAGCGACGCTGCTCGACGAGCTGTCTTGGCGCGTAGACGAATTGCACCACCCCCGCGCGACGGCAAATTGCCCACCATACAAGATTGTGCAGCACTTTTTGCACGTGCGCGACAATAGCACTGGCCTCCGTCTCCGTTTAGCGGTAAACCATCACACACGCCACGGTTGCGCCGAAAAATACAGTGTCCAGATCGAGTGCGAGGACGCGAACGCGACGCTAGCAACGTTTGTCGTCGCGACTGTAGCCGTATTTACTCCCTTTTGGATATCACAACTGCGACGCTGGACCATCAAGGGCAAGAAAATTGCCTACTCTTCGCTATTACAGAGCGTACGTCTGCACGGATCTCGATCCTTTTTCGAGGTTGCACCCGAAGGTCAAGATCAGAGCTGCGATAAGGGCCCCAGTATTTGTGCACGTGTCGAGCGCGGCGAGTACGTAGCTTTGAAATTGAATGGCATTCGTGCCAAAGGCGTCATGGTTGCCAATGAGCTGGTGGTACTCTCCAGCCAGGGAATGTACGACATGAAGGGCGTAGTGTCGGACGACGTGTATGGCATTTATCTTCTGGTGATTGAGTTGTTAGTCGGCAATGGCGCACCGCGCATGTTTATCGTCGATGTTCTCGGTTTATTTACGGCACACCGGCCGCTCACGCTCGGCACGTTTCCGGTGCGGCCGCCCAACAACCGCGGCGGCGGCGATCAGTCGGCGGTCACCAACACGTACGCTCAAGTGGAGTTTTACAAGTGTTCTCCGCGTCAAGCTATCGGTCTGCTGTCGGCGTGGGCTAAGCGACCCGTCTGCGAGCTAGCGCCGTCGCACAGCCACATCGACGCGGCTACACTCCCGATGCCAACTCCGCCGTTTCAGACTTTTTACGCTGTGCCACCGCGGCCGTGTTGTCGAGACGCTGACCAATGCGATGGCCGAGTGAACGTGTACGTGCCGAGATTGGCAGCGTCGGCAGACGTGGACGGATTGCTCGTGTTCACAGAGGACGATCGGATTGGAAAAGTGAAACCGCATCACACGGTCGAGGTGCAACGTTGCCTATTACCCTTGCTAAAAAAATGGGCTGCACGATACGGAAAGACGTGCGATACGCCCGACACACTCGACTCGCAGTACAGCGTGTTGGAGTTTGAGGTGACGGCCGACCGCTTGGTGTTTATTCGCACGCGTATCGACAAATTTATAAGCGACCAACCATCAAAAATTATACGCATCCTATCGCAGAGCTACGACGCCAAGAATGGCTTACATTTACACTTGTAGGGCAAGAAAAGGATGATGAAAATAGGGGTTAGGGGGGAGGGGGAGGAGGTAGCGTATAATCAAGGTGGGGCGGCGGTGATGTGTCCAAAATAACCCTTGGGATAGACTTGAGCCAGTTCTACGTGCACCAAACAAGCGGTGGCTGTGTCGTCGAGAAACTTTGCAATAGGTTCGGGTGGCGCGGATGGCAACTGCGACCGCTCATCCGATGAGACAGAGGCCTGGTTGGGTAGTTTAAAGTTTAACCGTCGACACTTATTGATTGTAATCTTGCGAAGGATGTATTCGAACAACAGCTTGTCTACGCGGACATCTAAAGTCCCATCCTTTATCGTTTCAGTGGCAGCAGCGGTGTCGCTTGACACGGTGACGCGTGCAGGAGGGGTGGGTCGATTAAAGTAGGAAATAAACGCATCCATAAGCGGATTTACAAATTCAGTGCGCATTTTACTGTTGAACGCGAGCCTGTGCTGATCGAGCCGTATCGTTATTTTGCATTCGGAGCGCAACAGCTGCAACCACAGGAGAAACGAGTTGAGCTCTCGCATCGACTTGATGCGCGACCCGTACTTGTTGATGAGCGCCACCGGATTCATTCTAGACGCCGATCCGTCCATCAACATTTCAGCGTACATATCAACGGCCGCAGCCGAATCCACTACGGGTCGCAAGAGATCCACAAAAGACAGCTCGCACGTCTTGCTCGACGACGACGCGCCCTGGCGGCCGACCGCCCCACTCGACATTAACAATTCGCCGAAGCGCTCGATCGGAGCGTTGACAATGGCATCTTGTGCCAGCAGCTGTGATGACGTTAGTTGTTGCAATCGTCCTCCTCCACCGGCCGCCATCGTGTCGTCTTGTCCACCACAGTCAAACATTTCTTATTCCCTCGTAGCAGAGGGCGGCGCGCACGACAAGTACTCGCCCGCGGCCATAGCTGCATTGATACGAGTGACACTGGCATACGACGCAAAACCCATCGCCGACAACGATACGACTGAAGGTGGGCGCGACTTGCTCTTTTTCCTAAAACCCGCCTTTTGCCACAACGAAGTTGAGATTTTAGATGACGACCAAGGCGAGAAGCGTCGACGGGTCGTCGCTGCTCAAACGTTTAGTGACATGTGGTATCTCGAATTGAGGAGGAACGTGGATGAGCCACCGAAGATATTCATCAGTTCTTCGTCCTACTACAAACCTACATCACCACTGTTTACGTCCTATAGTCGATAAAATAAAATTGACAATAAAAATGTATATTATAACCAACGTTGTTTTATTTAGTACTGATTTTAAAATCTAGAGGTGGTTCGTAGTAGCATGGCTTTTCGGGTAGGTCGGTACCGCCGAGCAGCCATTGATTCCACGCCATGGTCGTCAAAAAGGGCATGTCCGCCGCCAGCAGCGGTGGCGGTCGGGTCATGTTTGTCACCGTCGCTGCTGTAGATTGCATCAAAGTCTCCGCGTACCGCTTAAAGGAACAGCACAACAGAACCGCACGCGTGACCTGTTCCGACAAAGGCAAGTGGTGAGAGGCGCCACCCATTGCCATCTTTTGTGAGACGTAGTTGGTCAGGACAGTGTAGAAGATGTCAAAGGGACCAAGAAACTCTACGTCGTCACGCAGCTCTTTCAGAGTATTGAAAGTCATTAGTCGGCACAAGTCCAATAGTTCCGCGACAAGCCGGCTATTCTTGGGATCCGATTTGAAGGCGTCCGCGAAACGACTCAAGCGCTTTTTCAAGTCTACCGCCGCCATATCTACTGCCGTGACCCCTGCCATTTCTTATCAACAATATCATTGCCATGCCCTCTAGCTCTATCGATCCGTTTGGATACGGCGCTTCGAGATAAAGACCGCACCGAGACAAAATCCGTAAGGTGCTAGAGATAGAACATGGGTTGGCAGCGACGCGGGCCTGTGCCCATGTGCTCTGAGATTATAGGCGAGACAGGGACCACAGTGAGACCGGCTTTAATCCCGTTTACGATGAGTACGTTGCTTGTGCATCACCTAAACCGTATCGTGATGACGGCATATGACTTGTCGTTTTGTTCAACAGAAACGTGTGTCGCTCTTTGCAGGTGAAAAGCGACTGAGCCCCCCCCCCCATTCCAAAATCATTAAAATGTATAAAGGGTGGGGTGTAAAATATATGAATGTAAATCATTAATTAAAATGTATGATCTTGACTTGACTTGATAGCTTCGCGCGCGACTCACTTCTAATACAGCAGTTGTCCATGTTTAGGGTACTAGAATTAACTAAGCCCTCACGCCTGCCTACAATTATTTAAAAAAATATATATTACAATTTCCGACTTCCGGTTTCCGGCTTGCTATTCCCCACGAACGATGCCCGACTTCCGGCTTTCCTCTCCTCAAATGAAATTAACAAATTATGCCTGCCTGGGTCTGTTGTTGCATGATTCCCGCCTGCCTAGGTCTGTTGATTAGCAATTAGG
>DVZK01000299.1:0-12741 GCA_018236665.1 Calephelis perditalis | reverse complement strand
TATATTTAACTGCTGCACATCGAATGGTGTATTTCCTGATCTGATGAAACAAAGCAAGGTAGTGCCTTTATTTAAATTGGATAACACTTCTGACCCAACAAATTTTCGACCGATTTCAGTTTTGACTGAAATGTTTGAAAGATTAAGACTTGATCAGATGTTAGATTACTATAAAGTAAACAAATTGTTATTATTATTGAAGACCTGGTACTCTGAAGGAAATATTTGGTGTCTGCCAATTTTTTCTTCTATCTTAACATGTGTAACAATTAGTTCCTGGTGGATTTTCATTAGGCAAGTCAAGAGTCAACCAGTAAAACCAACAGAAGTTGCTAGAAGTGGCCAATCAAAGAAATGGTAAAAGGATAACATTGTGAGTAAAAAACCAGCCACCAGAATTATGATTGAATAAATATTCATGGCAAGTATTTTTTAAAAATAGTAACAAATTTAACAAATTAGTTTTTCATTTGAAAGAACATATTTCCGAGGTGATCCCATTGCCGCCGAATATAATTCTGATGATGAAATCCCAGTAAAATCAATTTTTGTGTACTAAGATGACATAACTATTATAATCGAAATCAGTTTTTTGCAATTTTAGCACTGTTCAGTTGTAAGTACAAAGCATAAATGATCACTTACAAGTTTATTCCAGTCCAGTGGTAACAAAAGGTCAAGCCTGGTGATATGCATGAGCATGAGGAGTACGTGCAGCATGATAGAGGTGAGCGCGCCGAACAACAATGGCTTCGCCTCGCCCACCCCGCGCAGGCCCAGTGCCGCCCACACGCAACTGCACACGCACACGCAGCACAACTAGAGACACAACACATCAGGAACATTAATATCTGTAAACTTACCGCCATTCCAAATAAAGCAGAATGTATTTTTTTTTAGTATAGCTTGGCAAATAAAACATAGGATATTTTAATAATACAAAATAAACATTACAAATTAACAAAATAAGATATAAAGGGTCCAATTCTGTTTGACACTAAGGATAGGATGTTAAGCTCCAAAGAAAAATAAATAATTAGTACCTAGTAGGTACTAATTATTTAATTTTCCATTTTACAATACATATTTGCAATTGTAGATATTAGCAAATGCAAAGCACTCGGGTGGATTGAAAATTACTCCAATCTACCTTCCATTATTTAGTTCAGTTCAGCGTAGTTAATTGTGTGAAGTTGAAATGTGTGCAATAATTAGTTGACTTTTTTTCATTAACAAAGCAATTGGACATACTTTCTGCAAATGGAGTAAATTGAGCAGCATGCCATCATTAACTACCTCGATAAGAAGGGGCTATCTAATATGGGATATTTGAAAAAGTGCTTGATTTAATTATGGGAGACCACAGATTAAAAATTAGAGAGATAGCCAAGATCACAGGCATCTCTTATGAACAAACTCAAATTATCGTAGTCAAAGGATTGGGTTTTCACAAAGTGTCTGCGACGTGGGTTCTACAACTTAGTAAAAACTTTCAGTAGAACAAAAAAGGAGTTTAAGAGTTATTTAAAGCTGATGCAGATGATTTTTTATCCTTTTCTTAAAATAAACAAAACGGTTTCACTACTGTTTATCAGAAACAAAACAGTGGTTCTGTTTCTTGCCTCTGGTTCACAACCTACCAAAAAGGCTAAGGCGATTTTGTCAGCAAATGGCTTAAGTATTCTGGGACTCGAAGGGTGTGATTATAACTGATTATCTTGAAAGGGAACAGACTTTAAACTCTGATTACTAATGTGTCTTACTATGTTGTATACCAGAGGAAATAAAAGAAAAACATCCAGAAATGCTTAAAAAAAGTCCTGTTTCATCAAAATAAAACCTATGTTCACACATAATATGTCCAATCAATGGCTGAAATCCACAATTGTAACTTTGAGCTATTATTGCATCTGCTTTATTCAACTGATCTGGCACCATTAGGCTTCTTTTCTACCCTAACCTAATAAATCACTTGGGAGGTAAAAGATTTTCGAAAAACGGCAAGGTCAAAACAACAGTAGATGCATATTCATTTACTTATTATATATTATGACTCTAAGGAAGAATAGTTTTTTCACTGGTCAAAATGATTTGAATTGGAGATGGCAAAAATGCATCGAACTTGATAGTGATTATGTAGAAAAATAAAAATATAACTGATTTAGTATGTGTTTATTTTCTAGGTTAGGCTAAATACTTTTCAATCATACTCACACTTCCACACCATATTTTTATAATATATATTTGTAATTGTAGATATTTGCAAAAGGTCATTGTATTGTTGAATATAAATTTGGTATCTGTTTTATCTGTCGGACAGAATATATTTTTGTAATTGCGATACCAAAATTTTTGTAAATTGGGATTTAGACATATAAACAAAAATTCATTTCAATTGGTTGAAAAACTTCTACCACGATAAGCTTTTGAGTTACAGACATTGATTTATTTTCGCTGTCTGGGTGTTTATTCAGTTTAAACTTCAACATTTTTGTGTATATACCTATATCACAAGCAAATAATTGGCTAAATTTTGTGATAAATTAATCAAAAAACTGTTTGAAATTATGAAATACAAATATTTTAGAAGTAAGATTCACTACAACATTTACTAATTGATTGACTAAGAACAGGACTTAAAGAGGTCTTTTTGGGTGGTATAATCTGAGAGCATGTTCACAGTAACAGTGGATTACTGTTTATCAGGCAAGATAGATATATGTACCTCTAATCAGTTATAAAATTAGATGAGTCGAGGTTTATAGAGTAGATAGTACTTACAACTAGTACTAAGGCGATGGCCCCCATGGGCTCGAGCAGGTGTGCGAGTCGGCAGTAGAGGGGCGCCAGCGGTTGGGGCTCGGGCGGCGGCGCGCGCGAGTAGTGCGCATGAGAGTCCCAGGAGCGGTCGGTGAGGTCGGTGCCGGCGGGCGAGCGGCCGCCCGCGCCGCCGGCGCCGCTGCCCGCGATCTCGAAGTCCTGCACCTCCTCGCCGCGGCAGCTTGTCGGCTCCAGTTCGCGGATCTCTTCCAGTAGCAGCTCCACCTCGTCGGCACAGTACAGCTCGCTAGCGGACACGTAGCGCGCCGCACCGAGCATGCCCCCTACCGCCGCGACCCCCTACCGCCCCGGGACGCAGGCTCCCCCACCACCGCGTGGCTGAACATCACTCGTACCCTCACAACAACGACGTACCCATACCCGCCCGCGTGTACGGATTACTCTCCGCCAAACTATAATTTGTAAACACTTTTACTGACGCTCTACCAACACGCCATGTTTATTATCATGTCAGTTTCAAATTGTCAATGTCAATTGGCATTAAAAAAACATTGACCATGTCATTTTCATTTCGACACTTGACAGTCCGATCGAATTACTACATCGTTCTATAGACAGTAAACAGCACTCCTCAAGGACTAGCAATTGCTGCGTAGTTTAATAGCGACAGGTATAGTTTAGTGTCAATAATAACAATTAAACTTACTTTATAAGTGTACTTAATTAAGCGTGGTCGCAGCGACGACTCCAAAAAAAATCAATTTATTTTAAATTATTTAATTAAAAAGTAAAATTACAATATTATAATTATTGCTAAACCTAATCTACACTAAGGGTCACAATTGTTCGATGGTGGAAACAAGAGTGAGTTCCTAAACTAACTACTTAATTCAGGAAGCCGCGGTAATGACGCCAGCCGATGCACGTTGCGCCGAGTCAGGTCCCGTGGCTCGTGCCCGCTGTTGCAATAGGGGATGCGCTCTCAGCAATATCCATATGTTAGGATGGCGTAACAGGCGTTTTCATATCCATACATACACATGTCATAACAGTAAATATAGACTTAAAAAAAGAAAGAAAACAGTATCTTCGCGCCCATATCTAGCCCATATCTATCTACATATAAGAGGTAGGCTTGAACATGAAACTTCTTATGGCCGTCACTAGCACAACACTAGAAAATGGCAAATTTGGTCCATTCATTCGTCGTCACGATGCGATGACCAATGGAAACAGGGATTTATTTCATGTATAAGAATCTAAATGATGTTTAAAGATGTTTTTATAATATTGTCACGCAAACAATCAGACGTACTTTATGTTGCTAAGCAATTCACACTGCTTGTATATGTTCAACGTATATTCTTTCCAAACACCCACGACAATTTCAAATGTTAACATCATTGTGGCACGAATAAACAGTGGTACCTATCCATTAGACTTTGCAAAACTAACTGCACTGGAACTTCTAAGCTGTATGAAAGTACCACGTAAAGTTTAACGACTGTATATAGAAAACAAGCTTACAAGACTGGGAATTGAAATTCGAATAAACAGTTCACCGAATGTAGCCAGCATTGTAACACTGACAAGGGCAATTAACGGATATCACCACTCTTGACGTCACATTTGACGTTTTGTGTATTACCAACTCCCGATACCGCTTGGGAAATTATAGAGACCTGTAATTAATACAAACACGAAATTTGTATTCAGCATTATTGTGACACATTTGTGCTATTGCTAAGCGTTTTTGCACTGAAATTTACGATCGACGGTTTATTAATTAAACTATTCTTGTGTCATATAACTTTGGCGCGGTGAAATTGAATAAAATACGACTTCAATTTCATATCCACGTCGTAGAGAAAGTGCGAAAATGTAATAGATTATTTATAAAAGTCGCCTCTGTGGTCCAGCGGTCTGGAATCGGACTTGACTTCTTGAGGTCCAGGATTTGATCACCGGGTCTGGCAAAGAAAAAAATTTGAAATTGTGCACTTTCAATTTTTTAATAAAAATAACGTTGTCCGGCATTGTATTTGTGCCCGGTTGGCAATAGGCTTGTCATCTATCACATTGTGGGACTCAGTGTCTTCGGGTAGTCGTGGGAGCCCTGGTTTTACCTCTGCCTAAATATTCTGGGACATGGGCGTGAAGATAGTTTACTATTCTAAAAAACAATTATTCTTTTAGAAATACTGTTTTTTGTTGATTCATTTATTAACAGAAAATACTTAATCGATATTCTATAAATCGTTTCTCGACGACTTTTTTAGTTTTCGTAAGTTTTAATTAATTGTTATTTGTTTCATATGCTCATACGACACTTTCTATATTTTAATAGCAGCCTTTCAATAAAATGACTTACTCTAGTGCCAGGTAATCGTGGATGAGAGTTGTTGCGTAGGTTTCATTAAAATGACAATAAATCGAGTTTTTGAGAAACCGATTATTTAAGGTAAAGTAATCGGTTATTCGGAAATCGATTACTTGGTAAAACTAAAATTGATTTTTCCAAAGCCAAATCACATTCCTACCACTATATTATATTTTTGTTTGCTTAGATATATTTAAACAACTATACTCTCTCTATAAACTTTGATAAGAGGCTATACTCTCTTCATAAAGTTATATAGAAGACTATACTCTCTTTGTAAAGTTCGATAAGAGGCTATAATACTTCATGTATAAAATTAATAATAGTCCATAATCTCATTGCAAATCTATACTCCGTATCCCTACATTTTTATAAAAGGCTATACTCTCTATAAATTTTAATACAACGCCATGCTCCGTCTCCATAAATTTTGATACAAGGCTACACTCCAACTCCATTCGAGACCGTTCCATAATACTTTAGCCCATAAACATCACGGAACAGACAATAAAATAAAGACAAATAGAATCGACTCCGCACGGAACAAGCTCGCAGAGACACGGATCAATTATACGGGGCGAGGGAATTAAGGGTTGCTGGTAAACCATCAAATTGTTGAAGATTTACGAGGGTAAATTCCGAGCTCGTTTAACTGTTGACGCTGGCTCGGTATTTGTTTAGGGCAACACTCTTCAGATCTGAATAATAACAATCAATAGTCTGTTTTTATGACCGTCGTCGATCCTCCGATTGGCGGGAAAATCACGTTGTATACTCATTCCGAAGGATTATAACGATGGCATGGGATTTGTAAGGATTTTGCATTTGTAATTATTTCAACATGATAAACATCGTATCTTACATACATACATTCATATCTTGAATCCAAGTCCCTGACGTTATAGGCAAAGAGTATTGAGTGCAAAATCTTACGATCTTTGCAGATCATTTTGGCTTTCTCCACATTCATTAATTTTTAATATTTATTAAAGTATTTCAAGTCTTAGTACCCATCATACTAACACTATGTCGATATGTTTATTAAAATCCAATGCTATTAAAGACACTCTAGACGGTTGTAAACACGCCTTCTGTCAAAGGCAGCCTTGTTTCCATCTAAGGTGATCAGTTTCTGAAATAACTTATCCGTTTTAATTTATCCATTCGTCCTTCATGATGTAAGTATTTTTTAACGAATTCAAAAAGAGGAGGTTATCAATTCGACTGCATGTTTTTTTCTTTTGTATGTTTGTTACGCGATTACTTCGGTAATAGCTAACCGATTTTGATAATTATTTTTTAGAAAGTTTAGTTATAATTCTGAGGTGGTGTCATATTAATTTAATCTTCACACGAGTAGTTCTTAATGAGTTAAAAACTTTTTTAATTTTGAACTTTTTTTAAAGTTTGCCTTATTAAGTGTTACTCAAAAACTACTAGTACCATGATGTTGATAAAATTTATCTTGGACCATTTTGGAACTATTTACTATCTTTCTAAGAAAGAATTATCAAATCACGAGGTAGTACTCTATGATATAGTTGGATTCGGCTTTTGCAGTTTTTCTTTGCTTAATTATGACTTTAAAAAGTCAGGCCAATTACATAAAGCAAATCAAAGAACAAAGATCAAATAAGACAAAGACATATCCGGAATAGAAAAAGATAATTAGGTATTACCATGAATACTTGACCATCCATAATGAGATAAAACAAAAGCCATTTCAAAAGAAACCGATAAAAGAAATCAAGAAAGACATACATCGAGCACAAAGAGGAAAGAAATCCAATTGAATCAACAAACAAAATCCTTGATGCGCCAATTAAAATCTCGTTACACAGAAGACGTGAAGGTGCGGTAGCCTCCTTTGAGGCACGGGTACCGAACGAGGATTAAATACGAAAACGCCACGATTACAAAACGAATCCGACCCCGCGGCGCCATTAGGAATTCAGCAAACGAATTGGGGACATCGAATCGACAAAATTGTGCCCGGTTCATCTTTACGTACACAGCGTATTTTCTCTCCCCAATGCCTGATATTTTAATATTTTTTCCAGGCTCCAGGGACGAGACCGTCGCTTTGATCTACGACTTTTCTTATGGCCAAAACACAATTTTTATATAAACTAAATATTCATCTGATACCGTCAGGGTATAACTTTGTAAAAACATCTGACAACAATAAAAACATCTCAAGCGTGTGCCGAGAACTTAGTTCGATATTAGATTTTCTTGCTCAATATTTTGATTCGTAACGAGATTTATATAAATACATTTATTGAATTAGTCCAAGATCCCAGGGCCTCCAGACCTTACTTATTTTCTGATGGACAAAACGTATATAATAGGTTAGTATTATTGTGTGCAGAGAGCATATACATACATGCTACCTTAGACTAACGGTCAATTCTGTAGCACCTGGTAAATAAGAATTAGCCGGCAGTCTAAGCTAGCAGCTATGTTTACGTTAAGTACTTTACACACTAATACTAACCTATTATTATATGTTTTGTCCGTCAGAAAATAAGTAAGGTCTGGGGTCCCTGGGATCTTGCTCTAAATTATTCTACTATAATAACAATTTTAAAACTTAAGATATTTTCTATCATAGGTGTTTCTTCTTTTTCGTCGTGGGTGGGCCTCCGCAACCGCCACAATACCATAGGCGCTTAATAAAACTCTTTTTTTTAATTAACATTTCAAGCTTAAAATATTGGTAATTACAAATAAGCCCACATGCGCTGCGCAGCAACTTGCCCGGGTCCACCGAGAGATCCACCGGCTTACCTATTCATAACGCCAAAATGACTTCTAAAAACACCCAGGCCACAGGCCACAGTATATCTTACCATCAGGTACTGCCTGTTTCATAATATTAAAAATGAGGAATGTTTGTGAGAATGAACGGATTCCCTACTCCCTTATTATTTATACATTAACGGATTTAGATGAAATTTCACATGAATATAGTTTATACATCAGAATACGTAGGCACGCGCAGGCGAAGCCGCAAGTTAAGGCTTGTATGTGATAAAATAAATTTATTACCCGCAGGTGAACAAACATCAAGTCGAGTTTTTAATTTAAAACTTCATTCCTATCAATATCAGTATAATTTTTGATTCATAGATCAGTTAAGTAATTACCTTAATTTTTCGTTATTTGAAAATAAATACACTACAAAACAAGAAAACTGTACCCCGGAGAACCATTAAAAGTGTTTAAACGTGAATCTTAAAAGCTTACACCGTTGTGGAATCTGATGAAATAGTATTTTAGTATCTTTATTGTTTCTAATTTAATTTATTAGCTAACGGTAAACATTTTCCTTATAAAATATTTTTATACTTTCCGTCTTTTTGATAAACGTGTACTAAAGTAGGAGTAAATTCAATTTGATATTATAGTCTGTATCACATTGTATTGACGGCTGTTATAACCAGGTTGAACCTTGTGTTTATTGTTAGGACAGTTTATGTATTAGTTTAAACCTCTTCAATATTATTAATAATCACAGAGAAAAGTACTCGAAGATTCAACCTGGTATTATAATTTTTATTACAATGTAATTCAGATTATAATATAAATGTAATTTTACTTCAACTTTAGTCCATATTTATTAGGACACATAACATCCGACTAGGTGGTAGAGTTTCGCAGCGACTCGCCCGGATTGGTACCAGCCCCTTACCAATTACAGCCACCATAACGTCAGCGCTTTCCGTTGACGTGTTCCGGTTCGGAGCATAAGGTAGCCGATAAATTTACTTTAAATTTGCTTGGAGCCTAACTCTCAGCCTAAAACTCAGGTTGGCACCATAACCACTTTTGGTGTTTCTAGGCGGCGTGAATTTCTTTCCATCAGGGAATCCGTTTGCTTATTTGCCTTCCAATATCATAAAGAAATGAGAGTGTTACGATGCTCGATGAGGAGGAAATACTTTCATCTTACATCAACAATCAAAAAGCAAAGAAACTAATAAAACTTCGTAGTTTTCATATCCGCCAAACCGAAATATTGGTTTAATATTAATGGAACGGTAGGTAAATAGCGTCTGTGAAAGGAGAGAAGTAATAAAAGTTTTGGACTGACCGTAAAAATGTATCAGGTCTGGAACTTTATAGCTCACTATCCGTAGGTGGCGTCCGCATTGAAAGTCAATTTAGAAACATTTATTACCTGAAACAAAAAGTAGATGTGATTAATAATGTATCCGAGTTTTATAAGAAATAAAATTAATATATAATGATTTTCGGCGATCCATACCATACCATACTGAATACCATACCATCGATTTAATACCATATTGAAATATTAGCATTTTTCTCCCGTATCGTATTTAGCTTTTTTAACCGAGTTTATTAACCGAGTTCAAAAAAGGAGGAGGTTCTCAGTTCAGCTGGTATATTTTTCTATGTATGTACACCGATTTCTCCGAGGTTTCTGAACCGATTTACGTAATTCTGTTTTTTGTTTTATGCGGGGCAGTTTTGAATATGTCCCATAAAATTTTGATTCAGATAGGCCAGTTAGTTTTTATTTAATAAGCATTTTTTGCCTATTTTTACCTATTCGGATGTTTCTTTTTATTAAATTTAATAATACGAGTATCAGCAATAAACTAAAAATTATTAAATAAAAATTACTACGTTAATTAAAACCGACTTCAAAACTAAAAAGTAAAAATAATAAAGACTTAATATTAATTACATATTACCTATTATTTATAAGTGCTATTTACTGATAGGTTTGAAGTCGGTGCCAATCCAATACTTCCTTATAATATAATTATTAGTTTAAGGCTTGGCACCGACTTCAACCCTATTAGAAGTAGTAGATAGTATCTAATTAGTATTCAGTATTTTTTATTTTTTACATTTTAGTTTTGAAGTCGATTTTAATTAACGTAGTTATTTTTATATAGAACAATAATGTTTCCTAAGTAAGAAATATTACTGCATAGCGTAAAACAAAGTCGCTTTCCACTATGTGTATGTATGGTTAGATATTTAAAGGGATTTTGATGATTTATTTTTTAATAGGGTTATTCAACAGGAAGGTTTATGTGTATGAAAATATTTAGAAACATAGAAGTTGTCCATACGTGCACCCTGGGACGGGCTGATAGTTATTTGGTATCCGAAATATGTGAAATCCAAGACGATCCAGATTTCGTAATTGCCTGTTTGTACAATGTCACCTTTTAAAATGACTAGACGTTTTTTACAATTACTAGGGTCTGGTTATGAATCAGATCTCGCTCTATAATTGTTACATTCAACAAACTGTGTAGTTTTGTATGAAAGACTTGCTAATGCATGGCGTCCTTTGAGACGAAACTTTCGCCACTACATAAATCGTCTTATACTCCAGAGCAACAGTATGTTATATGCGTGATATGAATATTAATATTAAAACAGTAAAGTAAAGAAAATTCCAGGCCTAACCTTTGCGGTTACGGGTTTCTTTCTTCTCTGATATACATTCTTTCTTCTTTAGGAATTAGTGAAAATAACTATTTGTAAAGCCAATACTTTTTACTCGTTTTCTTCGTGTTGGTCCAGGCTCCATTGCACAACAGACCAACTGCTTTCCTACCAGGCAGCTCGTAAAAGGAGAACATAGGCTTACCGTCACTAACACCTAACATCTGACTAGGTGTTAGGTGTGTTGTAGAGTCTCGCAGCGACTTGCCCGGATCGGTACAGCCACCTTACCTATTCCTGTCGACATAACGTCAGTGTTTACCGTTGACGTGTTCCGTTTCGGAGGATAAGATAGCCGGTAAACTTAGTTTTGCTCTAGGTCTAACATCCCAGCTTCAGGTTAGCAACGCACCATTATCACCTTTGGTGTCACCAGGCGGCGTGAATATCTTACCATTAGGAAATCCGTCTGCTTGTTTGCATTCCAATATCAAAAAAAATAAACACTCAGCTATTTTTACTCATAGAACACAGTTCAAACAAGTCCACAGTTTTCACTGACACCGCAACAAAAATACTCATCGCGAAACACAATATCCGTATCCAATCAAAAAATATAACGCAGTATGTTAAACCAACAAATTCCTTTTCCTGATTGGTTACTTTAGATGCCGCATGGCACGCCAGACCGTTTCCAATTTGCGGCTTTATGCTCCGAGTGTACAGTATGTGCCTTTTGACCTGTACTTCATTGACGCCCGCACCGCATATTAGATCACCTTCCTCAATCGGGTCAAGTGCCTTAATTGTCTGTGGTCGCTATTGGGATGTGTCAAGAAGAGGAGCTACTACGAAATGCTGAGACTTTATGTGGTTCCGTCTAGAGATATGTGTTTGTTTCAGAAGCATATATTAATAAAGGGGTTAATATTTAAAATATTGTTAAATGATTTAAAATAAAAAGTTATCCTCAATCAGGTCAAGTGCCTAAATGTCTGAGGTCGCTAATAAGATGTGTCAATGAGTGGAGCTGCCACAAACTGCTGAGACTTTATGTGGTTTCGTCCACAGATACGTGTTTATTTCAGAAGCATATATTAATAAAGGGGTTCATATTTAAAATATTGTTGAATGTTTTAAAATAAAAAGTTATCCTCAATCAGGTCAAGTGCCTAATTGTCTGAGGTCGTTAATAAAATGTGTCAATAAGTGGAGCTGCTACGAACTGCTGAGACTTTATGTGGCTCCATCTAAAGATACATGTTTATTTCAGAAGTATATCTCTTATTAACGGGGTTTATATAAAATAATGTTTAATGTTTTAAAATAAAAAGTTATCCTCAATCAGGTCAAGTGCCTAATTGTCTGAGATCGCTAATAAAATGTGTCAATAAGCGGAGTTACTACGAAATGTTGATATTATGTGTTTCCATTTATAAAAAAAAACTTCATATTTATATGAAGTACTAGCTTCCCCGGCGAACTTCGTTCCACTCGTTCAGTTTGTATGGAAAAAGTGAAATCTCTCAAGTTTTTTTCCTTTTTCTTATCTTTTAAACCTTCCCTGGACTTGAACAAATGATTCAAAACCAAAATTAGCCAAAACGATTTAGCCGTTCTCGAGTTTTAGCGAGACTAACGAACACCAATTGATTTTTATAAATATAGATATTATTTTTGCTTAGATCTTGTTTAGATTTTTCTTAAAAAAATCAAATCCTCAATTAGATCAAGTGCCCTTCTCTCTGCGGTCGCTATTAGGATGTCTTATGATTTGTGCTTCCGCTATAGACACTTGTTTATTTCAAAATTGTATCGAGTTAGTAAAGGAATACTTAATTAAAATATTGTTTGATGTTTTGTGTTTTTATGTTGTTTTATTGTTATTATTATTATATTATTATCTTCAGTTAGGTCAAATGCCTAATTATCTGTGTTCTTTATGGGATATGCCTTGAAGCTGCTACTAATTGTTGAGACTCTGTGGTTCCATCTATAATAATATAATAAATATCCCTGGACAAATTACACAAATTGAATCTAACCCCAAAGTAAGCAAATTATATGCTTGTATTATGGGTGTTAGTCAACGATACTATTACATAGAAATACTTAAATAGATACCAGAATAAATTTAATAAACACCCAGA
>DVZK01000298.1:0-12743 GCA_018236665.1 Calephelis perditalis | reverse complement strand
ATTCAATTTTTTAAAAATAAAAACAAAAAAAACTAAAAAAAATATTTCGAAATAAAATACATGTCAAAAATTCTTGAGGAAAAATATGTAATCGTCGGGGGTCCCAGGTCCCGGCCTAGTCTGGCCTATTGGGTAATCCAGCACTTAGAACGAGTCATCTAAAAAAAAATCCGTAATGTTACACATAAGTGTAAATGAAGCATCGAGGTGATGGAATTTTAAGTCGTTTCTGTCCCTTAATCACATCTGCCTTTATTTCATCTTTTTGCGGCACCTTTTGTGACCCGTGGGTTTCCACAGACTAGTTTCTATACTTCATATCGTCGGTTCTTGGTGGAATTCCATTCTTGTAACAATTTATTCACAACACTTGTACTTTCTTTTTATAGCTTAGCCAATCGGTTTCGCTATACAAGCTTCATTCGATTGGCTTAACTATAAAAATAAAAAAAATATATTGTAAAAAGAAAGTAGGTACAAATGTTGAGAAAAAATTGTTACACAGGTCACAGACTAATCAAGCCGGTAAATAACCTATAGTGGTTGCATGACAGCTACCAAGATATTTTAACTTAGATAATGCACAACGTTCCACTGTCTGGGCTATGGCGCGGGCGTGTAAAAGCTTAGCACGGCACGATATTTTTATATATTTAGAGTTCCGTACCTCGAAAGCAAAAAACGGATTATAGAGACTTTGTGGTCCGTCCGTCTGTCGAGAGTCAAGACCCTTTTTGTTAAAATTCTTGGAGGTATCAAACTGAAATTTACATCAAATATGTAGGTCAGGTCATTAAAGATGTAAAAAATCAAAATTCTAAGTCAAGGCAATATTATTGCCGCAAATTTTCGATACTCGCTACTAGGCGCACAGGAATCAAGACGTTCGGGTAACTCCCTTGAACTCAAAATCTTGAAGATTGGTACAAAGCAAAGTCTTCTAGCACAGATAAAGGAAAAATCCAAAAACCGTAAAGTAGCTACATCACATAATAAAATCTCGTGATGGAAACTTTTTTTTTTCATTTATTTAATAAAATATGATACAATTTTTTTAACAAAAAGCTTTGCAAAAACCTTACATACGTTTGTCCGCAAGCTGAACCACCTCCCGTAAAAAGTTAAATAGTATTATTATATACCTTATATACCTACCAAGTGTTATATAAAAAATAAAAGAATTAAGTTTGCTATGACATTATATTTTTATTCACCTAAATCATATGACATTAGTTGCCTTAAATCTGAATGTCTTTAGACTTACTTTCAAATTAAACGTGCTATACCTATCTGTCAAGTGTCTTGTGTCACACAATATGTTAAATTTCATACAAAATTCGGGTTTGCTATGTATCTATGGAAGTCCCGCCTCTTATTACGTACGTACTCACTTATATACTCTTTGTACCTGCCTACAGGTTTTTACGGAACCCTAGGTGCGCGAGTCCGACTCGAATTTGGCGGGTTTTTACGGTGACTTTGACCACGAGAACATTAAAGTGATTTATTTTTTTTAATCAAAGAACGACCACAAATATTCAATATAAGGCTAGTGCTTACAACCGTGTTTTCCCCCTTTTTTTCCCCGTGTTAGTCCGGGCTCCTTTGCGGAATAGACGATCTGCCTTCCTGCCAGGAGGCTCGTAAAAGGCGAGCATAGGATTACCGTCAATAGCATCGTGATATCTGTCTAGGTGGTAGAGTTTCGCAGCGACTCACCCGGATTGGTACCACCGCCTTATCTATTCCCGCCGCCCTAACGTCATGACGTGCTCCGGTTTGGAGGGTAAGGTAGCCGGTCAACTTACTTTTGCGCTATGTCTAACATCTCGGCCTTAGGTTGGCAACGCACAATTACCATCTTTGATGTCTGGTTTGATGAATTTCATACCATCAGAAAATCCCTCTGCTTGTTTGCCTTCTAATAACATAAAAAAAACACCTATGTCAGAGGCTAATGTAATTAAGGCAGCTTCGGCCTATAGATCATGCAAACTTAGAAGTCGATATTGGTACGTCCCTGACCTATGGCCAGGGTTTTGGGACTATAATGCAAGTCAACTGACTATTCTACCCTCCGGTTCGAAATATTGCACAGTCAGTCGCCAGAAATAGGTGAGACGTTGGATCTTTACCCGGGCTACAAAGAACTCTCCTTAGGCTTACCACTTAAGAGCTGCCATCCAGGTTGACAGACGGTCTATTTTACTCAAGGAACCCGGACTTATACGTGGAACGTTTACACATTAAAAAGGTAATGTTATTGATAATATAATTGCGAAGTATCATCATCATTATCACTACATAGTATAAAATAAAGTCCCTTCCTCAGTCCCTATGTCCCTTTGTACGCTTAAATCTTTCAACGATTCCGATTTTGATGCGGTTTTTTTAATAGATAAAGTGTTTAAAGAGGAAGGTGTATTTTATACCCATACGAAGCCGGGGCGGGCTGCTATATAAAATGGAGATCAAACTTAGGGTATTCACTGAATTACTCACGGGTGATGCAAAAGCGCTGGGGCCACCTTTTTCTTGAGGTTAGCAAGAGCAGCAAGCTCTTCTCGTTTACGGGACGGAGGAGGAGCCCCACACAGTGTGATGAGGGGCGTCGGTGCTGGCTGGGCAGTGCGAGCCAGTAATCTGCAATCAAATGTATTACCTAGCGTTGATAAAATAATTACTTGTTCCAAAGCTTTTTCGCTTGACTTTTCTTTCAGAAAAACCCAGGAGTTCCTCTCGTCGTCCTAGTTCACACATAAGAAAGAACCTAGAATCTACTTCCCTCGCCAAGCAAAATCCTGGGCACCCTTTGATGCGATATTCTTTTAAGAAATCCTGTTTCGAAATTTTTAAACGAATTTTTTGCCTGTACAAATCCAATCAAATTCTGTACGGAAAAACTCCGGATGTATGTGGTAGCTCCACAAATTATATTTCGAATCGGAATTCCGTAAAATCAATTACAAAATTCCGAATGTATGTGGCGGACTTGAGTAGTAAATCTGCTGGTTAATATTTCTGTCTACGGCTTCCTATACTCTGTCTTCATAGCTTATCCATCTCAGTGGCATACACCTTCTGCTTGTATCAGGTCATGTTCCGGTAATAAAAACAAAAATGCAACTATAATAATGGTCTCGCTGGCTAATAGTTGAATTTAAGACTTCTGTAATTAAATTTAAGGCTTATGTGTGTCTTACACACATTACGAATAAACAACTGTTTATAATATTTATAATAATAGGAAACAGACGAGCTGACATAATAGACATTGTCCGGTCTTAACTTCGAATATTAAATTCTTAAATTTCGAATGTTTCGCTAACGTTACAAAATGTAACGTTAGCGAAACCTTCTGACAATAATTCCTAAACACAACAAAAGCGACATTGTTCCATCCGTCACACATGGTGACGAGATTACCGAGGGAAGCCGAGATTCATTTTTTATCTTTAAAAACAGAAAGTTATTATGAATAATTGTTTTTTTTAATTTACTACAACTGTTCAGTAGGATACGTTTGTTCGTCATACAGAAAGAAAATTTGATGGTGTTTTTATTTGCTTAGATACAAAGCATTACATTATCAAAAGTTACCTACAATAATGTTCATAGCTACAATAAACATCAGATTCCCTAAACATTAGACTCCGTGTTTCGACTAGGTACATATCAGGTAACATACCTAGTATATCAACATGATTAAATAACAGATACCTTTTGGAAACCGGTGTTCTCTTCGAAAGTAGTGTATAATCGTAGAGATTTGAGCTGGATGGATTGTTATTGATGGTGGGTGTCGGCGGATAGTAGGCTTCATCTTCCCTGTAATTATTGTTATTCACTAGCATAGATTTTAAAGGTAAAAGCTCGACATTGTCGTCGGCCCGTCGGTCGCGTGGTGCCGTCATAGTGACGGTAACATCGTGTGGCGCCGCCGGCTGCTTGCAGCCCACTGAAAACTGAAAGACGCGGCCTTGAAAATACTGCAGCGTAGAGACGTGCACATTCAACGATTTGATACAATATATTTTGCCAAAAAATATGTAGTTAGGTAATTAGATACTTACTTATTTTCAATTTAAAATATTAAACTTATTACGATCTATTACTTACCTCCTAAATGTATCTCATCTTTATAAATTACTGGCTATCCCGGCCAATTTCGTTTAATCTGAACAGTTTGTATAAGTAATTAAAATGTTGTTTTCCCTAGTTTCCTAGATTTTTTCCCATTTTCTTGTCTCTTAAATCTTTTCTAGATATTTTACCAAATAATTCAAAAAGATTAGACTAAATCGGTCCTGTCGTTTGAAATTTAAGCTCTTACATACGTAGGTTACATTTACGTAGTTTACGTTTCAGCGATTCATTTTTTTATACATATATTTATATAAATTATAGGACTAGCTGTCCGGAACGTTGTCTTGTTTTAAATATGACTATTGGACTGAAACGAACTTACATTTCATTTATTTTATGAACCTTTTCCTGAAATTATTATCATAACAAAAAAAATAGTGGAATAGTTTCATCCTTTGACCGTTTACGCGTCAATTCGATGACCAAAGGAGACAGTGGCGGAAAAGAGTCGTCTTTTTAAATACAATATTTCACCCAACCACGACGTTACAATTAGTCTATATGAGTCGATTACCCGCCTCGTTGGTCGAGTGGCTAGCGTACACGCCTAACTACATCGACCAACTGCGAGGCTGGGGTTTGATTCCCGACGGGGACAGGCATTAATTGTGTGATGAACATTTAAAAGTCTGCATTTCCAGGTCTGGATGTTTATGAAATTTATTCTGGTATCTATTTAAGTATTTCTATGTATTAGAATCGTTGACTAACGCCCTTAACACAAGCATATAATTTGCTTAGTTTGGGGTTAGATTCAATTTGTATAACTTGTCCAAGGATACTTATTTATTATTTTTGTTATTTATTGGGATCAAAAGTGTCAGAAACGATAACTATTTAAGTAAAAAGGTGATATTTCTATCTATATATAATTAAAATCACAGAAAAATCAAAAAGTACCTATCTACTCATAAAAAACAAATTTGTTTAGCGACGGCTATCATTTCTAAATGTTAGTAGATATATTATTTTTTTATGGTATTGTAGAGCATTTACGAGATTTCCTGATGGTTCGAAATACACAACGCTTAGCTCTAGACACCAAAGTTGGTTGATTAACAGGAAACTACTATGACGATGATAAGTAACTTACATATCTTTACTTATTACCTAATCCATCAAGCCGGAAAACGATAGTGGCGAAAAACGATATTTTAAGGCAGGAGTAGGTAAGGCGGTGGTTCCGATCTGGGTGAATTCTAATACTGCCACGATGCTATATCTAATCGGAGACTGGAACCAACACAGGCAAATTTCAAAAATTCTAAAATATCTTGCGGCTACTTAGTCACATCACTAGTGTTACCGGGATACCGGGATTGCGGCCGTGGTCGCACATGCGCTGTGAATCCCGCGTTCTCTTCCATCACGGATCTACTGAATAGATACATAAGTATAAACATTTTTACAAAATATAGAACGGTAAACAATCAGACGGATTTCGATACCTGAAATAAGAGACACGTATTTCTCTAGGGTTACTCTTGAAGCTCGATTCAAGCCATATTGGAAATTGTAATGGAGTAAGTATGTCATTTTAGGCACTCTTGGACACAATAGTGGTGAATTATTAACATTTAGTTAATAGTAAACAATAAATTATTTTATCGGATTCGTTGAACGTACCTATTATAGAAAGGTTCTCGAGTGGCGGCCCCGCACCGGAGGACAGAGTGTTGGACGACCTCCCATCCGGTGGATTGATGATCTGGTCAAAGTCGCGGGGAGTCGCTGTATACAAGCGGCTGGTGTCCGTGACTTGTTGCGTTTTTTGGGGGAGGCCTATGTCCAGCAGTAGACGTCCTCCGGCTGATGATGATGATGTTGAACTTGTTTATGACTAAATGTCTAAAATGACTTATACGATTCCAATTTCTAATTCGCATGATATCGAGATTCAAGAGTACCCATACTGGTATCGAAATCCTTTTGCTTTTTACCTTTCTATATTTTAAACAAAAAAAATATCACCAAATTTTAATGCTCTAGTTTAGGATAACATAATGACGCTCCACCACCACCATAGACCACTCTACTCGAACAAGAACTAATAATGAGGTTAATACCTGATAGAGGGATAGGTCAAAAACTATTGTTAAGCTTTTGTCACTCTTTTGTCCCGGGCTCCCTGGAAGAAAAATCAAGGTAGATATAGTGTTCACAGTTAGTGTTAAATAGGTACGTAGCCTAGTCGTAATTTTTTTATGGCAATAGACATCGAACGAACACCCGGCTCAACTAATGGTAAAAGATAATGATGACCTGTAGACACCACATATACATTTAGAAGTGTCAAGCGTTTATTTGGAATTAATAATTTACTAGAATTGTGTTCAAGAGTATAAGATTAATAATAACAAATATCCCAGGAAAAGTATACAGATTGAATATAACTCTAAAGTAAGCAAATTATGTGATTGTGTTTTGAATATTAGCCAACGATTCTAATACATAGAAATACTTAAATAGAATAGATACCAGAATAAATTTAATAAACACCCAGACCAGGAAAATGCAGACATCTAAATATTCATCACACAAATGCCCGCCCCCGTCGGGAATCGAAACTGAGCCTCGCGGTTGATCGGTGTAGAATTAGACGTGTACCTACGCTAGCCACTAGACCAACGAGGCGGTCACTAAATCGATTTCAGTTTCCAATTGCAGTACCTGGGTAATCGAGCTTTGCTAGATATTTTTTAATTTTTGGAAATCAAGTGTATTTAGATATGGAAACAAAGAATGATTGTAATTATTGTAGGTATATAATAAAAAAAAACACGATAAATATATACCTAAACATAAAAAATTGAGTCTATCTGAATATGTATATATACTTTCAAAAGCATCCGTGCCCGGAAAGCACCAGCACCAGTCGGAACAATTGCTGCCCTAACAGACATTGGGTCGGGTCGGACAGCCTCCACTGTCACCTGCCCTGGGACTTTACAATTACTTACATGAAAACGAGACTCAAGATAAGTCTACTGACTACTAACTGATACATGACTACTGATAAGTTTCATTGTCAGTGACAGTGAACTGAATAATGTGGAAGGGAGAGCTTTATTCCGTAATAGAAACTTACACCGTGGTAGAGTTCTAATGAGATTAAAACTCTATTCCGTGGTATAGCTCTATTCTGTGCTGGAACTCTATTCCGTATTAGAGCTTTATTCGGTGGTAGGGCACTACTCCGTGCTAGATATCTATTCCGTGGTTATTTGTTTCCATTGTACAGATCTATTCCGTGTTAGCGCTTCATTCTATGATAGAGCTCTATCCGTATTAGAGCTCTGATCCGTGGTAAAACTCTATTTCATTATAGAGCAGTTTTCCGTGATCTTTCCGTTCTCTATTTCGTGGTAGAGCTCTACTACTACCATTTCAGAGAATGTTTTTTGAAATTGTGCATGGTGTACAAAGAACACAATCCATTTTTTTAGTCTATTCTTCTCTTCTTCGGCTATTTCAAGCAGTATTAAGTATGTCAAACTTAATTAACTTTGCAGGAAGCGTGCTTTAGGGCAGTTGGATGAGATCGGATCCATACTGTAGCCATAGATATTTTCGGTAACCATTCTTTGAAATATAAAATTACATCCAAAATCTATGTATGCTATGCTCTGTGAGTAATATTGTTCTGTGATGCTATGTAATAAGTAGATATAAAATTTAAGTGTTCAATAAAGTGACAGGTAAATAAAAATATATTTGCATGAAAAATTGAATCAAATTTTGTTTTACTCTTCTTTTTAATTTAGAAGAATATTACAGCATAGGGTTTTTATCTTTATAGGTAGGTACATGTCGATCAAAATGTCGATAAACGGGCGTGACGTTTATGACCAGCAAGGAATATATAAATACTATTTAACAAGAGATGACCACAGAACAACTATTTATGAGAACTATTGTTCTTTGCCCTCTCACAAAATTGATCATGAGTGCTATATTTATTTTTCACTAGTTTTACCTGCTTTGCCTGTCCCGATGATGATTATTACAATTATGGATAAAAACCATCCTTTGTCGTTTTAATATCTTAAACTATCTCCATATAATTTTTAAGCTAATTATGTTTACGTCGAAATGTAACAGAAATAGATACCTACTTTTGCATTTAATATAGGTACACTAGCTGACCCGCCGTACTTCATGTCGCTTGACATTACTAACAGCTAACAGTTTGTATATAGAAAAATTTAAAGTACTCGTTTTCCTATTTTCCCTGTTATTTTCGCAGTTCTTTTCGTCATGTCAACCTTCTCTTGACAGTAACTAACACAGGAAAATAAATAACAAAATAGGTCCTTTCGTTCACGCGTGATGTGATGAGTGATGACCACGAGGCACTAGAATTTTCCTCTGTGATTTTCCTGCGTGTTGCCTTAAATACAGCGGCGGTTGTGTTGTGGCTTGTATAGGTACTTACTGGTGAAGTTGTAAAAACCTCGCGGTTAGCAACATATTAGCCATTTCAAATAAAAAAAAGCTTGAATACTGTCGATGGTTATGAAAGAAGAATATTATGTACGAATAGAAAGTCTACGATGTAGAATGCATAAAATTATGCACCTACCATATATCATAATATGGTACATTTTAATTTTTTTTTTACTTTAAAACTATAATAATATAGTAATCGCAGGTAATACATATTATATTGGCTGACATGTATGTCTACTCTTAGAAGGATTGGACTGTTCCCTACATCTGCAACAAAGGCTGTCTCCCGGGATACCGTACCTCGACTTGGTGCTGCGTTCTATTCACTGGGTGGACTTGAGGAGGAATAGTGGTGGCTCGTCGCTCGGCGTTAGACGCCGGGCGCAAGAGAGCTCTTCGTCGCTAAGACCAGCGGCGACGGTGCAGTGTAGTGTCCTGTGAGTTACTGTTGGGAGGGAGGCTCGCGTTATTGGATCCAGAGGATCCGATAGGACATGACAAGTATCTCGACTATGCTCGCTCGTATTTATTTAAAAGCATCGCTCGGAAAACAAATCGACCTCTCGCTTAAAAAGTAGCCCAAGTTCTTCCATATTCTATCTATATGACTTTGCCCAATTTGGTTGTTGTTGAAAAGTTGGTTTCTATAAAATAAGAAGATAAACAGCAAATTCTTAACGTTAAGAATCACCTCTCTAAATCAAACCTGATGAAATGAAACCTGGCTATGGTGTAAAGTGTTTTGCGAAATACTAACCTTAAGTCTAGGCCTAGTAGACAGTGTCGAGCAATGTAGTTATGGCACCATGAAAGATGAATAGGCAAGGTTGGAGTACAAATCTTAGCAAATTGTTGCAGAAATCTTAAAACCTAGCAAACTGGACTTATTGTGAATAGAAATGAATACAACATTTAACAATCGATTTTAAGTTTATTTTTTCAAAAAGAATTGAACAATAATTATAAATATACTAAAAAACTTAATAACATGCGTTTCGCATAAATCACACATTATCATATGACATAATGGCACATGAGTAAATGTTAGTAAATAATATTTTTCACATATATAAACATTTATGAGTATATAGGACATGTATGTATCTGTAGATCCAAACCTAAAAAAAGGACAGCTATGATTTTACTTGTGCTTACATTAAAACTAAAAGTATATAAGGTAAGTGTTTAAAAAATAATGTGTGTTAAGTTTAAATTAAACAAACAAAACTAATTCTTAAAAAATATACAGAATAGATTTAAGTACACCATTTTATGGCTATAAATTTATTATGATGTCTGTACTAACAGGTACAAAATTGCCTGGTGGCATATTATATTTAAACCATGTGCTTCCATTAGCACCAGCATCTTACTAAAACTGGTTTAGAAAAAATGTAAATGAGAGGATAAAATTTTATTATATGATAATAACATACAGTTTTTGTAAATACCATTTAGTGATTATTATTATTTCCAAACTGCTTATGACTTAATAAATGCTAACTTGTCAATTTTAAAAATATAGGGAGCTTAAATATTCCGGAAAACAAAAAAACCTTAAAAAATGCTTTTCACAATTTCATTTAAATTTTTGACCCCCAACACTGGTATGTAAATTTAAAATGTACTTGTTTTGAGATAATATTTAAATTTGCTTCTTAAACCCTCTTTTACATGAATGTACTAAGTAATAAACAAAAACTGAAACATGATTAGTGTGGCTTGTGAATTTTGACCCCTTAAGGGTTGGGATGCATCGTATTGCAAAGCACACTCGGCGGATTTTTGTTACCCAGTCGGAAAGCGTAAAGATTAAGAACTGTTCCCATTATTTGTATGGTTTTTACTCTCTTCTTTGGAGACTGTAAACCACATGATCTGGCCCATCGTAGTATGCAATGCCCGATACAAAATAAACAAAAGTAATCCAGGCAGATTATTGAGCTGCCTTGCACCCTGTCCTAGACCATCTAAATATACAGCCTTTAACACGCTCTGCGCCAGAGCCCTAAATTTCCAATACAGGGTACATCCTAGAGAATAAATGTGGCGCTGAAAACATTAACCATCATTCATGGTAGGACTATTTATCTTTCTTGGCTTTTTTGTTCACCGAAACAAACAGATACAGACATAAAAATATAATAAAAAATCCATGCACTAGGTATCAATGACTGCTATAAAACACTTTTAACATCTTTTTGGTTAATGCAGCATCATTCAAGTTGTTCCATCCTTCAGTTTTCATAACTTCCGCACTATTTTCAGATATAAATTTAAAAATACTTTTTTGTAAAGTTTCCAAGTTGTACTTTTCACTTAAAATAGCTAATTCAATTGCATTTTCTACTGTTACTTTCTTACAAATTGTTTCGCATATAATTATTAAAAGTCCATCAATCTGAAAATCATAGGCTACTTTTTGAAGTTCTACAATGTCCTTCTCAATACCTACGACTTTTCCTGTATAAAGAAACTCAATCAGAAGTTCCATCTGTTCGTCCTTAATGTTAAGGACAGCCTCTTTAATATCAGGGTCTTTTCTCACCATGTCTCTAAAAATTGGACTATGGGCAATTAAAAATATCCTATGCATTGAATACTCCTTATTTGTTTCAGATTTTAGAATAAAGTCAGGTTTACTTTGTTTGATGAAGGAGTTAATATTTTCATGATTTTTCTTAATTCCTTGTATGGTAGATTTATCTAACTCTTTGGGATTAATTTTTACTGCTATTGATAAGCACAGGATTTTATCCCCCAATTCTTTCAAGTGTGATTCCTTTAAAAAGTATGTCATTATGTGATGACTCATATTATCTCTGGGTGATGTGAATGTTTTCCATGCCATAGATTTTGTAAGGAATGTATATTGAGGACATTCAGGATAATATGCCTTTCCTGGCTTATTTTCATGCTCAAATTGTAATTCATTAGTGCAAATATCACTTATGTTGATAGAAAAGGTTCCACTTTTTCTGTGGTTAACAAAAATGTTTAATAAATAGTTATTGGCTGGCAGCTGAGATGTTGTGTAGTAGAACCAGAGATCTGGCTCATCATCTGTGTATGTTCCGCCAATATCATACTGCTCATTGTTTTGAAGTCTATAACCTATATCTAAGAAGCATAAGTTTCTTGCATTTACAGATTGGCAATTATTGAGGCCTGACACAGCATCTTCACGCAACTGAAAACAATATTAATTAAGATAAGTGAACTATTACTCCATTAGAAATATATGAGTAGATTTTTAAGTGTGATGATCAGACATTTCAATATTATTCTTTATGACAATTACATTCACGCAGACTGTAAATCTTATCTATAACTGTCTGATTTAATTTTATAAATCAGTTACTTAGGATTTAGCATTTAAGTAAACAAGTGGATGCAAACTGGTATATAGTATAATCCGTCCAGAACATACGGCAATTAATTGAAAAGTGCAGGGAATTCAACATACCGATGACCTTGTGCTTCATTGACTATGCAAAAGCATTCGATTGCATCATCTGGTCGAAGATGTTTCAAATCATGAAGGAGATGGGTGTACCTGACCATCTTATATTCCTGGTGCAAAGATTATATTTGGATGGGCAGTCAAAGGTGCTTCTAGACGGCGCTTTATCAAAACCTTTTTCAACCGAACGCGGAGTAAGACAGGGATGCATACTGTCTCCCCAGCTATTTAACCTCGTAGGCGAATACATCATGAGACGTGTACTGGAAGACTGGGAGGGTGGTATTCGGATTGGGGGCCATCTTATCAATAACCTACGTTTCGCTGATGATACCACATTAATAGCTGCGAACGAAAGTGAGCTTGCCGAACTGATGAGGAGGCTGGAAAACACAAGTCTTGAGTACGGTCTGAAAGTCAACCGAAGTAAGACCAAGCTAATGTTCGTCGACCGTTCTGGGAACCCACAAAGGTCATTTGAGTTGCGCGACCTAGACACGGTGCAAGAATTTGTCTACCTGGGGTCCCTTATCCGTAACGATGGCGATTGTGAGAAGGAGGTCGTACGTCGAGCCCAGATGGCAAAAGCAGCGGTCAAGAGACTGGAGAGGGTTTGGGAGAACAGGAACATCTACCGCAGCACGAAAGTGAGGCTCATGCAGTCACTGGTCTTCTCAATCTTCCT
>DVZK01000297.1:0-12745 GCA_018236665.1 Calephelis perditalis | reverse complement strand
CATATGAGGCAAGGGAGGGGGTATAGGGTGGGTAAGGGTGTGTTTAGCCCATGAAACTGAACAACATTATTACTTGTGAAATGGTCGCTATGCAGCAACTTTCCCGGGTAGCGCTCCACCACCTTACCTATTCTTGCCGTCGTAATGACTCCGTCATGTTCCGGCCGGGAGGGTAGGGTAGCCGGTAGACTTGCACAATATGCCTAACATCTGGGTCACAGGACAGCGATGCACCTGTTATGGTGTTTATGAGCCACAGTTGTCTCTTACCATCAGGAAAGTCGTGACTCGTTGACTTCTCACATAAAAATAAAAAAATTACATATTTCTTGCCTCAAAGACATTGTCCGAATGTTTGCCTGAATATGGTTTAAAATATGATTTTGATAATAATTCTGTCATGAAGCTATCGTTATTATCGACTGGTATCTTCATTTGTATATGCAATTCATTGGTGTTATCTACAGCAAATATGTAAATAATAATAAATCATCATGTATATATTCATAGATATTTACTGTATAAACTAGTACAATGTCTTTGGTGTATATATCCAAAGTGTGTCGGTCTCCCAATATCATAAACGGGCAAGAATCAGTTTTACTAGGTATAGGTATATACTTATTACAAATTAAAACGTTTTTTTTAAATTGCACCTACTTAATGTTTTACTAATAGTATCATTTTAATTACAAATGGTTACAAACAATGATCTGCGCCCGGATCACTCGGGTCACTGATAATCGTTGTATATAATGAACATGTAGAAACCGAGTGCGTTAGAGCAGCTGGACCACATTTATATTTGAAATATATAGCAATATACTAAAATTATAAAAGACGTAGTACATCCCATGAAAAAGTAACTAGGATAGATCTTTAGTTGGCACATCACTAATTATTATTGTTCATGTTTTAACTATTGTAACCAATAGGAAGTCCAGTAAAGTTGTAAAAGCCTCGAGATTAGCGACATTTTAGTAATTCAAGAAAAAAAAATGTTTTTTTTTTATTTTTTTTTTTTTTTTATAGTTTCTTGGATATTTGTGTATCTTTTGTGTGTGCGTAGAGTTCTACCTGCTATCTTGACTGTGCATTCGTTGCTGACGGAGACCAAGGATACACCACTGGTTCTCTGGTATTCTACATCATCTCCACATGTTGATTTGATTACCTCTTCCTTTTTTAGAATTATAATCCAGCTATTTTCTTTTATTTGTTGTATTATATTATTTTCGTAGTTTGCTTTGGCGTATGAACAGTTATGTGGTTCTTTATGTTGTATAAGCTGAGCCATACAATCTTCGGATTTTTTAAGTGTTTGCCAGTCGATATGTCGACAAATGGCTTCTGTTTCAGTTACATGGAGGCATCGTTCTCGGGGGTATGCGAATTCATTGCTACCCAAGACAAGGTAAGGGCTTTTAGGTATAAGGACTGTACTATTTTCGTTCGGAATTGAATACAAGTGGAGTAAGGCATAAGGAATGTTAGTCACTAATGGTACTTCTAGGACAAAATTAAGAGATTCATTTGTGCTATAGGCTTTAACCGAAATTGATTTTGTTAGAAGATGAATATGTTTTAAAGTCGGTGTATATGGGATTTTTAAGTCTATTTCCTTTTGCATGCTTACTAACTCTTCAATAAGGTAGTTCGGATCTACCACGCTTGGGTGTAATTGGCCTAAATTTGCAAAAGTAATTGCATTTTCTAGGGTAAGTAACCGATCATATATTTGCTGTAAACATGTACCAACTTGGCTGTATATTGCTATAGCATGAATATAGTCTTGCATGTTATTAACTTCGCTTATGGCCTCCAATAGCTTTTGTTGATTTTTATTTATTTTTTCTAATTTGTCATTATACTGAATCATAAATTCTTTCATTAAACCTACAGTTTGCTTACGCTTTTGTTCATTATCTAGAGTCCAACTTCTAATTTCTTTGATTTGACTTTCAAACCTTAAAGCGTCTTCTTGATCTAAATTTCCAGTGATTGCTTTAACTACTGTCCCCAATCCGCTAATCAATGCTCGTTTATGCCTACGCCTATTGATTCCTTGAAATCCTATTCTCTCTGATCCTAAATAAACTAGTTTACTTTCTATGTTATCTATCAAATATTCTACTTGTTGTCTACTGATTATACTTTCCTTATAACTAGATATATTTGGATTCTTAAAATTAAATGTGTAATAATCTTTACATACTTCTATATATATTTCTTTTATTCGCGATATATTATAAACTACGATTAAATGATAAGTATCTATTTGGTGCCGAACCGTTGCCTCTTTAAGTACCAACACGCCGTTATGGCTGTCAATAGGTTCTACAATTGCGCTGACTCCGGCGAGCCAGATGGCTGCCACGAGGGTGAAGGTGATCCTGAAACATTTACAGGACGTCTTAACATTCGGAAATGCACTCTTATTGTTTTCGAGTTAACGTGCTTTCCTACTATTTCTGCTATTTGCTCGGGATGAATCCTAACTATAGTATAGGGGCCTATGTATCTAGGTTCTAGTTTACTACTTCTAGCTGTTTTAGCTACTTGTTTATATACCTTATCTCCTACTTTAAACGGTGCTATTTCTGTATTTTTATTTAATCTCTCTATTGTTTCTTGCTTGTCTTTTGATATCTTTGTATTAACTAACTTATGTACGTTTTCCATAATTTGCCTATGTTTATTTACGTATTCCTGATAAAATTCTTTTGAACAATGTAATTCTAGAGGATTCCTACTACTCGTGTGACCAAACAATAGTTCGAAAGGAGTAAAACCTGTGGATGAATGAATAGTGTTATTGTATGCAATAATCGCGTACTTCATTAAGTTCGTGGGTTCCTCTTTGTCTGTTATTCTTTGTATGCGAATCATCTCAGCAAGCGTAGAATGTAGTCTTTCCACGGGAGAATTAGAGTTTGGATTATAAGGAGTAGTAAAGTGAATATGTATGTTATGTGTCGCACATATCTCATTAATAACCTCGTTATCGAATTTTGGATCCGAATCTGTCGTTATTTTATTTGGTACTCCTATTATCGAGAATAATGTGAGTAATGCTTCCGCCACATGGATGCTAGTTGACGCTGAGAGCGGTATAGCTTGTGCATATTTCGAGAAATTATCAATTATTGTTAAAAACGTTACACCTCCACTGGTATACAAATCCATGAACATATGTTCCATTGGTTTATGGGGAGTGTCTGTTAATGCTAACGGCAACTTTAACGGATTGCGTTCATATTTGGATTTTAAACATTTGTCGCATTGATTGATGAATTTTTGAACCGATAGTAACATATTTGGCCAATGATAATTTCTATGTAACTGCTTGTATGTCTCTTGTATTCCTCTATGAATAGTTTTTCCTTCGTGGTATTTTTTTATAAGTTCTAATTGTTCGTTTTTATTTTCAATGAATGTTACTCTACTTTTACAGCGCACCAGTTTAGGGCCTCGCTGGTCAAATACCGATTTAAAAACTTTACTAAATATAGGGTATAACTCCTCGGTATAGAAGTAACAGTGAAATATTCGATCTGCGATGGTGTGTTCTTTTAGGAATTGAATAATTTGTTTTTCTGTCTCATTTATAGGAATAAAAACGTCTTTAATTACTATTTTACCTTTTGATCTATCTTCTACTCTATACTCGCTACCGGGGCATCTTCTAATATGAAATTGTTTGAGCTGTCTGTCTATCGCGTCAGGGATTTCGGGAATTTTATAAATTTCGTTGTTTTCGTCTATAATTGGGCTTTGTACTGGATTAAAAAGGTCTGGCCCTATAAAATCTTCTCTATTTCCGATAGGAATTATCGCGGTATCTAATAAAGATTCGATATCTACAGGTTCTAAGTCATCAATATTTCCTATTTGTATTGGTGTATTTGGTTGTGAAATATTTTCTTGTTCTTTCTCTAAAATTAAGTCTAATATTTCTGACGGAGTCTCCTCTGTATCTATTTCGTTAGTGTTAATAAGTTTCACGCGTGACAGTGCATCTGCATTAGTGTTAGCTTTACCCTTTTTGTGTATTATATTATAGTCATATTCAGCTAGTTTTAATCGCCATCTTGTTAATTTAGAATTTGGATCTTTAAGAGACATGATCCATGTAAGAGGTCTATGGTCAGTATAAATAGTGAACTTTTTTCCATAGAGGTATGGACGAAAATATTTGATAGCCCAGACTATACCTAGTAGTTCTTTCTCTATTGTTGAATATTTTTGTTCTGTGTCTGACAGTGTCCTAGACGCGAAAGCTACCGGTCTATCTGAACCTACTGTACCTTGAGATAAGACTGCGCCTAACGCTACGTCAGAAGCGTCCGTTGTTAATATAAAAGGTTTTTCGAAATCAGGATATTGTAATACAGGGGCGTTGGTTAAAACTTCCTTACACTTTTCGAACGACTCTACAAAGTCTTTTGTTATCTCTACTTTAGCATTTTTTTTTAAACATTTTGTCAATGGTTTCGTTAGTTTAGCGAAATCTTGAATAAATTTCCTATAATATCCCACTAAGCCTAAAAATGATTTAATATCTTTTTGTGTCTTAGGTAAGGGGAATTTTTTTACAGCATGTATTTTGTCTGTGTTTGGTTTAAGACCTTCGTTTGTTAATGTATGGCCAAGAAACTGTACTTGCTTCTGAAGAAACTCTGACTTATTTAGCTGAATTTTTAAATTATGATTTCTAAATCTTTCAAATACTTGTTCGCATTTTTCTAAGTGTTCCTGGAGGCTAACCGAGTATATAATTACGTCATCTAAATATGTTAAAACATTATCTATTCCGCGTAACACAACGTCCATTAATCTTTGAAAAGTACTTGGTGCATTTTTTAATCCAAATGGCATTCTCAAAAATTCATAATGACCTCGATCTGTACTAAAAGCGGTTTTCTCTATATCGTTTGGCGACATCTCAACTTGGTGGTAGCCAGATGCTAAATCGATTGTGGTGAAATATTGCGCTCTCCCTAGTCTATCTAAAATGTCATTAATATTTGGTAACGGGTATTTATCTTCAATTGTTTTTTCGTTGAGTCGTCTGTAATCAATAACTAGCCTATATTTTTTTTCGCCGGATGCATCTAATTTCTTTTCCACTATATGAACCGGACAAGACCATGGAGACATGCTTTCTTGAATTATATTTTGTCGCAATAAACTATCTACTTGTTTTTGTATTTCTTGTTTCTGTTGAGGAGCCTGTCTATAATTTCGAACAAAAATCGGGGTGTCATCCGTTAACCTAAGTTTATGTTTAACTTTATGAGTGAATGTAAGAGGGATGTCTTCGCAATAAAATAAATCCCGAAAATTATAGCAAAGTCTCATAATTTCCCGTTTTTCCTCCTCATTCATATGTTCCGTTCTTAATCTATCTAAATTTTTCTTTAATATATGGTCTAAGTGTTTATCCGACTGCCAGGTATTAACGTACGCTGAAGGTAAGTTTTCGCAATCCTGAGATTTAAATAATTTAATTGGGTAAGTCTTTTTAAGCTTTATTTTAGTCTCTGTATTATTTATAACCGAAGTAGTGAACTCTCCGTTACATATTCTCACGATAGCGGCTGGAAATATTAAGCCTAACTCATTAGTCTGTTCTAATAACTCGTAATCGCCGTCGCTATAATTACATGATAACGTTATGACCTGTTCCGAGCTCGGATGAATCGTAAGGTAAGTCTTTATGTCGTCTTTTATCTCTATAGTTGTTGAGTCGGTTTTAAGTGTCATGCGTTTCATATCTATCTTTGCACCTAATGACCAAAGTAAGTCGACACCGATTAAACCTGTGAAGTCTTCGTCGAAGCTAAACATTATAAATTTATGCGGCATGGTACAATTAAACATCCGGGGCAAACTTATGTAAACCACCTGACTATGCTTCGTTACACCATGAGGTGTTCGAATAAAGTTAATTTCATTTTCCAGGGTGTACTGAATATTTAATTTTTTTATAACCTCGGGGTTAATTAATGATTGTGAGGCGCCCGTATCTAACAAAAATCTTCCACCTAACTCCCTAATATATATGTAAGGTAGACGATTATAATTATTTATATTTATATATACTACTTTTCCTGCTCCTCTTCTAGAACTGGGTAAAAATTTTGGTCAATCTCCCCTTCAGAAGGTATAGGTATAGGTAAGTACGATTCCTGCTGTTCCTGATCGTACTCCTGGGTTTCTGTACCTATAGAATTTATTTTATGCTGCGGTTTTGGTACCACGTAGCTTGTTGAGGGTTGCTGTGGATATCGCGGCCTAATAGGGTTTTGGGGGTGATATGGCCTTAATTGGGGCTGGCTGCCTTGCGGCCTAAAATTATTAGATATAATGGGTTTGTTTGTTTTATAACTGTTATTTTGAATCATTATTTTATTTTTTAGTCTCAGTTCTTCTTGTTTAGCTAAATTTATCGCCGATTCTAAGTCAGCTACACACTTAACCCTAATATTTAAAGCTATCAACGGGTTTAACTGATCTAAAAATACATTAAATGCCATTTTTTGGTAGAATTCTTTCTTTCCCATATCTAGATTTATCAGGGCATAAACTATTTCCCTAACTTTTTCGCCAAAACCTGCGACACCTAACCTATCTGCAGACAAGTGCATTAATTCCTGTACTAGTTGCACCTCGTCTCTAAAATCTCCAAATCTACTACGTAGGATATGTTTGATATCCTCCCAAGTTTTAAACTCTGTTTGTTGCGATAGTGCTTCTACAGCTTTGCCCGTTAATTTATTTCTAATTAGGCAAGCTATAGAAGGGTCCTGCCTATTTTCTATTAGATCTAATACGTTCTCAACGCTTTTTATATAAAATTCTAAAGTTTTTTTATTACCGTCGTAAGAAGGCAAAAGGATTGACATCGTTTGGAAATCGATCGTAGTGTCATATTTTTGTTCTACGGCCATTTTTAGCACAATTGAACGAATTAACACAAAAATAACAGTATAAAATTACACAATAAAAATAACAGTAAAAATTACACAATAAAAATATAATTTTTAAAAGTATGTAAACTTAACACATGAAGTTAATGGGATAAGTTGAGGATCTCGGGAGCAACAAAATTTAATGCTTACCCCCTGAACATCGCCGAAAAGGCTGGTGAGTTCCCCTTAGCTTCTTGCTGCTTCTCTTGTCGTGTGGGTCTGCCGTAGGTTCTTGCTTTTGGATATTCGCGTCGCGGTTGTCCCGTGGGTGTATGCGCGGAACACCGTTTTATCAGATGCGAATCCTACCGACTGCGCCAGATAAGTTGGCAGACCGACGAAAGGTGTTTTTAAAAAGGTTTAATTAAAACGACCAGCTAGCTTGAGTACTAAAGGAGAACTGATTTTAATCTGTCTTTGAGCTTATACATTACTTTCTTAATAACTAATTAGTACATATGATCTTATGCTATAATCAGCCTTTACAGCAACGTAACTCGCGACATGAAGGCTTTTTTTACACGTAATACCGTGGTATCTGTCGTTAGCAAAAACAAATTAAATCAGCAGTGAAAACGAGATTGCCGTCAAAACGTCAAATTAAAGTAAGGACGTTTCTTTTCACGTACATTCGTATTTACCTTTTTTAAAAAACTACATTTATCGTGAAATTTTTGGGACTAAAATATGTCCGGAGATCGAATCCTCTACTTACAACCCTACATCAGGGGTCTACGCTATAACCTTGGGGTTAATTAAAAAAATACCTATGTTCGCAGACGGAACTATAGCTAAATGCATTTTAAATTTGATTGTTATATATTAAGTTTCACAGATCAAAAGGTAATTAAAAATAAAATTCAAATATATGTTTAAAAAACAACTCCTAAAGGACTTTAAACGCGGATGAAAATTTGGATGAAAATACTCTACGCTGAATCGTAATCTATATTTTGAAAAAAAACATCAAAATGCGTTCGTTATTGGCGGAGTAGTCACATAATAAACATAAAATAAAACAAAAACATACCAACAATTAACCCTTTTTGAGAGTTGGTTAAAATGACTAAAATAATAATTAATCCTCGCCAAAGTAAATAATCAAAACCTAAAGTACGATTAATACGTAAAAGCACTCAACCGTATTGAAACATTTCCCTCATAGGAGTTCCAAACCTACACCGACCTACACTGATCTGATAATAGAATAAAATATACTCTATAACAAATTCGCAGTTTGCACCAGCTTCACTTGGGTGAAAAAATGTCTATGCTACTATACGTATAAACCTTCCTCTTAAATTACTATATCTACTACAAAACAGCATCAAAATCCGTTTTGAAATTTTAAAGATCTAAGCACAGGGATAGGGATAGACAGAGGTAAGTGACTTTGTTTTAAACTATGTAGTGATTTAGTGTATTACAAATCATATTCAAAATCGGTCGCTAAATTTTTTTAATTACCCTAATTTTTTTGACAGACAACAGACAAAACTTCACACGTGTTGTTTTTTGTTGTCATTTATTATGAAATCCTGTTATGTAACTGGAATCGGCATATATTTTCATACCTGACAACCTAGATAAATAACAGGCAATTGGTTTAATTCCAGCCGCTGATTTCCACCTTCGGACATCGCGTCAGAGCTTAAAGTATCATTCCCATCATCTTGATGTTTGGCGATCTACAACTATGCGATTCTAAACTCATTTCTTACCTCGCACAACACCTTTGTGGAATCAGTTACCGAGGGCGGTATTCCCAAGCGATTATGACTTAGGAACATTCAAGAAGAGAGCGTAATTATTTATTTAAGGTCGGCAACGCATCTGTGATACTCTTGGTGTTGCGGTTGTCCGTGGGCGGCGGCAATCACTTTCCAAAAAAAGGCAAACCGATTTTTGTACATTCTATACGTCTTTTACTTTAAGTCGGGACAAAAATTTTGCACGATTTAATGAAAATACATTATTTAAGAATGAATACTCGGTTCAGGACTTTTAAAAAGGCTTTCAGGCTTTTTTAGGCAAAAAAATAAATTTTTTAATATGATTTCGGGTATACTAAATTCATTATAACATAAGTGCCATCCAATTTACAGCTCGGTTTAGGTTGACTTAGCTTTGGATCTCAGACTATAAATTAACTTTTCATTACGAACCCGACTCGAGATGACGTCACACACAACATGGCAGTAAAACCCTCATTTAATTTAGATTTATATTTTAAACTCCTAGATTCGTATTTGAAGCATTAAATGTTTATGATTTGTCTGGCTTTTGCTTAGTTACGAGATTTTCATAGCTCTATAATTTTACTCATATAGGGGATATCTTTTTTAGTGGCTGTGGGTGACATTAAATCTTTTAAGTGACACTGAAGATAAAATACGTCGCTTAATAAAAAAGGATCAATACCTAATTAGTGTAGCTATAGCAAATGCGAGAGGATACTTTCACCAAAACAAGGCTCGAAACACTTTTGAGTACTTGTCACTAATATTGTCTTTGCTATTACACAATATAGTTGCACGTTTCAAATTCAAACCGCACACACTTAAATATTTGTAAACAATTCATTGTTTAAATGACTAAAAATGAAACTTATAAATAACCTAGTTTCTATATTTTGTCTTATTTGCTTCAGCTTCAGCGCTACACCACCTGTCGAAATAGTCGTGTGATTTTTCGGTGTGTAAAACCATATAAATACAATTTCAAAACAATCGAAGTTAAGAACGTAATCGAAGAAAGAATGTTTGAAGCAATGATTGATTCTCAGATACTCCTTACAGTAGGCGAGCTGTAGAGTAGAAGACTTTAAAGGAGAAACTACAACTACTGCGCGGCGATCGACGGCAACGGTGCTACGTAGACGCAAGTCCGTAACTGGCTACGGAATATGCTACGCGACGTAGCATTACGGATATTATAGCCATCATAGTTAATTTTTTTGCAGGAATGGCGACGACAAAACTGTCATATTTTGTTAGAAAAATGACATTACATTGTACAATTTGAGTTTATATTGTCATACGGGGATGAAATTGTTTAAAGATCTAATATTATATCAATTCACTTCCGTTTTGCTATCTCAAAAGTCACATTTTGTAAATTATGGCCCTTATTGCAAAACTTGGTCCAATTGCAACTTCAAGTAGTAGCTATTTGTGATAAGAGGCTGTACTTTATTGTTATCAGAAGGTTCGAGATCAAAGCCAAAGGTTGGCAACTAGATAACAATTACCCGAGTTTGTGGGAAGTTGGCTCGAGATAAAATATCGCAAGTACAACTTCTGGCGGAAGATTAAAGAACTTCAAATTCAATTTACTTGCTCAACTACCTGGTTTGAATAAGCCGGTGTTTAAGATGGTTACACACTTAGCAATTTTTTTTATTCGTACTATGGGAAATTTGTCCTAAATCTTTGGAAAACTACGAGTACGAGTAGTAGTGATCTGTCTATACATATAAAAAACTATAATACAGTGAATTCTGTAAAAAAAATAAAACGTCTACAAAACCTTGACTACTTAATGAGAGATTTTATGCAATAGCTTAAAAATCTCTCTTTTTAAGCTATTGCATAGCTTCTATCGCGGCCCTTGATCGTAGAGACCGAATCCAGAAATTTCGTAACAAAAATAACTTAACACCAGCACAGCGGTGATACTTTTTAGTTTTGGCATGTATCGATGAATAGCAGAACTTTTAATGACTTTTAATGATCACGCTTATCTCTTTAGTTCATAACTCGCTTTTAGGTGGCATTGGTTGTAACGGCGTTACTGCGCATGCGTAATCCACCTCTTCGCCCCGCAATCTGGTGACCAATGCCTGCTTATGCAATAGCTTTACCGTGGCAGTCTCCGAGTGCTATACATATTTTTTTATAGAATTTAAAGATAGCATTGAAAGCACTGATAAAAAAAAAAAAATAAACTAGAAGGATAGTGTATGTAATGTACTAATCTGTACATAATACCATGCTAATATTGCAAATGCGAATATTTGTTTATCTATCTATTACACTTATTGCTTACCTGATTTAGACAAAAATTTTAATTTGTCTAAATCAAAGCTTAGAGCTAAACGCCCCAGTTCAAATATAGACGTCTTTTTTTAATTAACCCTCAAAGCATAGGAGGATGAAAGTTGAAAGCATTAGAGGATACCAAGTTGCGGGTAGTAGCTAATAAATAATATCCTAATTGTGACAGCCTGTGCCTCTGTTACACTGTCATGGGCTAAACTGTTGAATCTATTGGGATGAAATTTGATACGCTTATAGTTAAAGACCTAAATTCAAACGTTGGTTACTTCTTTCTTTAAATCAACTCCCAAATAATGATCATACCCTTAAAGATAATAAAGATTACAACCTATGTTCGTTGTTGTGTAGAATAAACCATCTGCCTTTCTGAAAGGCAGCTCGTAAAAGACGAGCATAGGCATATTTTCGTTCGTCATTGATACCGTGACATTTGACTGAGTCGCACGGATTTGTACCACCACCTTACCTATTCCTGACACCACAACGTTACTGCTTACCGTTAACGTTTTCCGGTTCGGAGAGTAAGGAAGCTGGTAAACTTACTTTTGTTAGGCGTGAATTTCTTACCATCAGGAAATCAGTCTACTTGTTTGTCTTCGAATATAACAAAAAAAATGAAATCGTAATTATTATACCTGACGAAGGGGGTAAACAGCTAGTTTTTAATAAGTTAAGCTCATTGTACCACAACTTTATCGGAACACACACGAGTCGGCGATTATGTGCCTCTACTGCGACTACGCCGAGTTGTTTTAATGAAATTCCAGATTATACCTGGCTTTTTATGAGCTTGGTAATGCGGGGCATTTTTGGGGTTCCGTAAAGGGTAGTTAAGTTGCTTTTTTATGATATTGCTATGACAACAGATTTGCTGATGGTAAGAACTCCATATACATCCAGGCATACCTTCAAGCTAAATCTCCAGAGAGTACTGCCAAGTGTATCTTTGAGATCCTTGACATTCACTACTCTTTTTATACCAGCCACCTGTATCAGAGATTCTTCACATAACCTTTGGATAAAATGTTGGATGTTTCATAGTTATCCTAGCACACTTTATTGCAAACCATTCACTTTGTATGAAAAATAACATGTTTTTGCCATTTTCTTTGTTGTGTCCCATATCCTATTTTCGTAAGAACCTTGTCCTGACAATAAGTAACACAATAAAAAAAGAATTAGCCTAATCGATCTAGGCGTTTGGAAGTCATGCGCTTAGCAACACATTTAGCGATTCATTGTTTGGTGGACAAACGCTTAAATATCCCACTTCTATGAAACACTTTGTATTCAAGAACAACGTTATGTTGGTGAAAGGTCCCTAGAACATTTCCGAGCTCAGCAGCCAGGACTAGTTAATAATAGATTATGTTGACATTTCCTTAACAGTGACCAAGACTAAAATATACACTGCTATCGTTGTACTTGAATAAATAAAAAAACTTCTCTTTACTGCCTCTTTGGTCGAGGGGTTAGTGTAAACGCGTAAGGCCAGTGACCAACCGCGAGACATGGGTTCGATTCCCGACGGCGACAGACATTGGTGTAATGTCTGTCGCCTAGTATGTAAATCTAGATGTCTGCATTTTTGGGTTTGGATGTGTTTATTAAATATTCAACATCTAGGCTACCGCTTGAAAGGTTCTGGTACAATAAATATCCCTGGACAAGTTACACAAATTGTATCTAACCCCAAAATAAGCAAATTATATG
>DVZK01000296.1:0-12750 GCA_018236665.1 Calephelis perditalis | reverse complement strand
TTTGATTTTTTGTTTGTTTTTTTTAAATGAATAGGCTCCGAAACTACTGAACCGATTTCAAAAATTCTTTCACCCTTCGAATGCTACATTATTCCTGAGTGACACAGGCTTTGTTTCATAAAAATTGGTGTAGTAAAAGCCAAGTTACGCAAGCGAAGCTGCGTGAAACTAACTAAACAAACTTAAAAATACTATCTTTAAACAATAATTAAAACTTTAAATCACAATTGCACGAATTTCAGGTGTAAAAATAATAAACTATTTAGTATTTACATTGTTTGTAACCACAATAATTCTTATCTTCTCGAAAACACTAAAAGAGCAAATTAACAAACTATTTCACAAAGTGATTTTCTGCTTGAAACTTCTATAAATGTAACATATAGTGTAATGTGTAAAAGTACAACTGTTGTTTAAAATAGTGTGTGCAATGAAACTTCATTCAGAGCCTGAAATGAAAGTAAAAATTCTAGACCAATGTGCGCTTTAAGTCGCCAAAGTTTATGATTTAAGTCAGAATTACAAATGAGTTTTTTAAAACTCGGCATGGAAGGGCGTTGGCCGCGGAAACAAAGCCTCAATTGATAGGAACAATCCAATGTGGCAATCTAAGTGGATGGACTCAAATAGGGAGCGCCCAAGCTGTTAATACATTTTAGAAATAACTTGAGAAAGTCCAGCGTTTATGCAATTGCATACGTCACTAAGTGGTATGTGTGGTGAAATTAGCGGACAACGCTATGTAAAATGGGAGTCACATTTTTCTAATGTTGGTGTAATTTTGTAATTCGAAGGTTAGAATTACTGGTGGCAGATTGCTCTGTAGCAACTCTCGTGAACGTCAATGATCCTTGGCGGTCTGTTGTGGTAGTTTTACCAAAGAAAATTGTTAGGCGTTATCTGTATGGTCTGTCACATTGAAGACTTGTAGATTAGGCCTAAAACCCCTGCCGCAGGACAGCGATGCACCTATAACTTGTATGACTTTTAGGCCCATCCCTTGTTCACTGTCTTATTCCATAAAAGAAAGACAGCTGAAGAAGATCTCTACAAATCAGTGTACTAATTGACAGTTTTTGTGTCACACAGCATGCGTTGTGCTTAGGTTAATATCAATAGGATCTTCCTATAATCTACTATCAATTATTTTGCCCTCTAGCACTGCTTTCTAACATACAACTTCTACCGTGACAGTTTGCCATTTAGGTATTTCAATCATCTAGTCTGATTGTGTTAATGTCTTGTGATTAGCAATGACTATTATTTGTTATTCACTAAGAATTAAAACTTAGAGAACATTAAGTTATTTAAAACATTTCGCTTCCTATTTTTTTGTATTTGCTATTACTATATTGCGACATCATTATCAAATCAAAATTTAAAACAATAATTTGCAACTTTCTGCAGACCAAAAACTTAAACCAAAAGTCGGTCTAATATTTAATTTTTAATTTCGACTTTTAATTATGCTTACAAATTATAGCTACAAATTGTAATAGATCGACTTAGATGCTAATCGTGAGATGCTAATTTATTCACAGATCGCAAAATAGATGTATCATAAAAATATTAGCTATTTGATGAATAACATCGTCCATCCTGGGAGCGTTCAACATTTGATAGAGCTGCCAGTCATCGTGCTAACTGATTTCCATTCGTTCATTTACTCAAAAATTACACACAATTTAACCATTCACTACTTTCTCAGATTGATGAGAGACCAAGTTAATGAGCGCTTTGGTGTCTATTATCGTAAATATACGAAACTAACAAATGCCGCATGGTTTTTTTAACACTAATGATGAATAAATTTTAATTACTAAATTAATTGAAAGGTTCTGCAATTTAAAAACATTTATGATTTCAAATGATTTTGATCCGATATTTCATTTGTTTTTAATGTTTGAGGCTATAGGTCATTTTATCAATAAGTTTGACACTTGTTGAATGATCAAATTGTAGATTATCTTTGTTTTTTTTTATTTAATAATTTTTCAAACTTTAAGTAGCGTTAGATTATTAAATTTAGGCTTTTTATCATCGGCACCTGGTGCAACAATATTTGTTATATTAATAATCATCTATTATTGTATTGAGGAAAACTATAAATCTTTTTATGAAAAGAGTACCTCATAAAGTAATTATTGTGGAAAACGCACATTTCTGAAAGAATAGTGACATTAGGCCCTCGATAAACTTTGTCTACTCCGCAAGAGATTTGGCGTGAAGATATATATGTATATAGAATCTCAAAGAAAGCGAGGAAAATTCCTAAATTTTAAGATCTTACATGATTTATTTATTGAAATCAAAGTCGGTTTTTTGCAGTTCCAGTGCACTTAACATGGTATTTTGCAAAATTATTGAAGAGCTTTTCATTGAAATAAGATTTGAAATTTTAAAGTCTAGGCTATATTTACGTTCTATAAATTTTAAAGAATTCTCAAGCACAGGGCAAGTGCTAAAATAAAAATACGTTATATTTACGTTTCTCTTTCGTTCTACATCATCCAATCAGTCTTGAAATATCATTTTTCCATTTTACTATACGAATATTAAAATATACAGGTGTGACTGCTGAAGACATTGTAGTATAAACTATATAGAAAATAATTTGTATTCGTGCAAGTTTGTATCTTTTTAGAAAGTAGGATAGTTGATTTCACCATAACAAATTGATAGCGAAACGACCCATTGTCCAAGAGCGATAGACGTACTTGAAATGCGTCAGTTCAAAAGAAAATCAATTCATTTTGAAATTGCACATAAATCAGTTACATTACTCAAAACTATTACTTGAAATGAAAAACTATGCAATTCTATTAACTAAATCAAACAAAATATATGTTATGTTATTTTATGGATATTCTTGAAATCAAAAGACATATTTTTTATTTTCTACGTATTCTGATAAACCGTTTAACAACATACAAATATTAAAGCTTTTTTTTTAAAATTATAAATATAAAAATAAAATATTTAGTTTTTACTATTTTTGAAATGGCATTTATGATGTTAACTCTAAGCCTCTTAAAATAAGATAAACCCGTTTTAAAAATAGAAATATAATAAACAAAAAAAAAACAAAAGAGCAAAGACATAAAGGTTATGCCAGCAAAACGAACTGCAGACACAAAGAACAAAGATTCAGGAAAATTGTTCTAAGTGAAGTATTAATAACTGAAAGTGGAACAAAACCAATCAAATAAGCGAATAAAGTTATAGTAATATACACATACCTAACACAATGTGCACTTCAAGCACGTACGCTCCCGAATAATGAGTGCTCTGGAGTATTATTCCGGTCAAATAATCCAGTGATCGTGTAATCGTCAAAAACAATGTACGCGGTTGTTCATTGGCGCGAACTACGACATATAGATTCTGGAATAGTTCATATTATTTTCGAGTTCCGGGTTTGACACTAGAATCATAGTTTCATATAACAGCTACATCATTATTACATTCACGTTTTGATTTTAATACGAGCATTATAGATTCTTATTATAGGTAAATTATTATTATTTTCGCGGTTAATAGTTCCGATTTTAATACTAGAATAATAGATTCATGTTATAATAGGTAGATCATTATTATTTTCATCTTTAAATTCTGGATTTAACTTACTTTCGCGTTTAATACTAAAATTTTGTTTTCATCATAGATTGATACTAAAATCATAGATTCATACTATAGGTAGATCATTATCAATTTCGAGTTTAATAGTTCTAGTTTTGATATTAGAATCATAGATTCATATCATGGATCACGCCTTTTATTTGTTAAGCTTGCATTGGCTCCGCAATAGTGTTCTATTGAATTGATCATGCTATTGAATTATTAATGAATTGTTATTATTGTGGTCACTGAAAATTGGTATCTATGTCTACTCCAAAAACAGGAGTTAAATATCTTATGACTCTAAAATTAAAATATATTTGAATTTAGTTAAAATAAATCTAACTAAATCTGTATTATTCTTAGTTTTTATAATTAAATTTTCGACTCCTAGCGGAAAGAGAGATGTTATAATAAGTTTGAAGTGCATATGTGTATACTTAATATTTATGTCTATGCCATCATAACTTTTGAACGGGTACACTGATTTCGATGTGATTATTTTTGTTTGAAAGCTTCCGTGATCGAGATGGTTTTTCAGAGTAGGTTTTAGAAATCTTTTTATTTAATGTTATATTAATGTTAAAAAAATGTTACTTTAGTCTTATTAAATCGACGGCCCCTACGTATACTATCGAAACTACAAAAAAGCTATTTTCATTTTATTGCATAAATAGCAAGTAAAAATAGAGACCTTTCATTTTATAAAAAAAAATTTCGCTAATTTCTATTTTTTCTACTATTTTTCAATCGAACAAAATCGAAATTGACAAAAGAGATCACATTAAAACATCGAACTTGCCGCTTCCGATGTTATTCGTGGCACGCGTTGCGCGGGCGCGACACGAAACTACCTGTTACGATAGTGTTACCCGAGATGTGAGCGGGAACGCACGTGAATTTTAAGGTTAAGTTTAAGTTAGTTTTTTATTAGAAAATTAGTTCAAAATGAGCTCAAGGGGTAAAATAATGGTCGGTATGATTAAAAAACATAGCGATTCTACAATGGAACAAATTGTTTCAATAAACAATGATAACCAAGCCGGTAAGTTTTAAAGTATTTCATTAATTTAAGCGTTGTTTGTTATTTAAAAGTAAAAAAGTACATAATATGTAAATTGTCTATTCAAATATGTTTAGTTATACAACTTTAGTGATATTATAGTTGATAATAATAAATGTATTTCTAATAAGTTATACTAAACTATTGAAAGTGGTAGATTCGATACTATTCTAGTACAATGATCAAATTTATTGTATCGAATCTACCATTTTCGACAGTGTTTGGTGATATTAGTTTCGTGCAATATATCGAAAGTGGTAAATTCGATACTTTTCTTTGTTATGGACATATCGAATGTACTGCTTTCGATACTATTCTACGTCTAAGTATTAAATTATTCTGCACTTTCGATATTATACCATTCTCAGTTTTGCTATATTTTATTTTTTTTGTATTTTTCAGCTTCCCCCGTACGCTGTCAATTCACCGACGAAGAGTGGAAATATTTAAATGATATTTACGATCAGGATGCCGCCCTTGCTGAGAATGTTGATCACAAAGATTCTGAAACAGTTATATTGGATAGTGATGAATATACTCCGGTTCCATCTCCTAACTCTGCCCAAGATTTTTATTCTACAATGAATCAAACTAGTGACATCGTTGAAGTCCAGGAACCTTATGATTTTCCAAGTGTAAGTTCTTTGATATCAGTATCTGAACCAGAAACTCCCAGTACCAACACTGCTAAAAAAAGGACGTTTAAGCAAGATCCGGGTAAAAAACGGAAGAGACACACTGATAACTGGATTGATGTTCGGAGAAAATTACTAAAAAATTCCGGACAAAGACATGTAACTAAAAAAGGTAAAAAAATGCCTGCCAAAGTTATGAAAAGTGCATGTCCTTTGACGTGTAAACTAAAGTGCTCAATTAATATAAAGGAAGATATTAGAAACGATATTTTCAATAAGTTTTGGAAACTGTCAGACCACTCTAAGCAGTGGGAGTATATTAACAAATTCACAAAAAGAATTGAAAAGAAAAGACAAACTAAAGAAGGACCATCTAGAAGGAAGTACACTACTTACTATTATTTACCTGTACCGCAAAATAATTCTAACAAATTTGAACCAATAAAAGTATGCTTAAAAATGTTTTGTGCCACACTAGCTATAACAGACCAGTTCATTCGAACAGCACAAGAAAAGCTAGATATATCTGGAGTAACAGGAGCTGATAACAGAGGAAAACATCCCAATCATCCAAAAAAAATAGACGCTGAAATGACCCGAAGTGTTTGTGACCATGTAAAATCATTCCAACCTGTTGAATCCCATTACACCAGGAAAAGCAGCACTAAATTGTATCTCGACAACAACCTTACTTTTGTTAAGATGTTTGCATTATACAAAGACTGGGATCAATTAACAAATTACAACAATACAGCACAAACGGAACGACAATACCGCACTATTGTAAATGAAAACATGAACGTTGCATTTCATATGCCGAAAAAAGACTTATGTGACAAATGCCATTTGTTTGACAATTTATCAAACCCTACCGAAGAAGAAAAAGAATCTCACGCCAAACATATTTCAAACAAGCAAATTGCAAGAAAATTAAAAGCTGAAGATAAAGAACTAGCTGTTCAAAATCCAGGACAAATAGTATGTGCAACTTATGACTTTCAGAAGGTACTTAACTGCCCAAGTGGAGAGGTTTCTTTATTTTACTATAAAAGAAAACTATCTCTAATGCATTTGACAATATTCGACGCTGGAAATAAAGAAGCGTCATGTTACATGTGGCCTGAAATTATAGCTAAACGTGGGGCCAACGAAGTTGCCAGCTGCTTGTTAGATTTTATTCAGATTAATGTAGCACGTGGTATACAGGACTTTAGATTTTGGTCCGATAACTGCGCCGGACAAAACCGTAACAGGGTTGTTTACAGTCTCTATATGTATGCTAGCAGGAAGTTTAATATTAACATTACACATAGATTTTTAGAATCTGGGCATACCCAACAAGAAGCAGACAGTGTTCATGCTCTTATCGAGAGATCTTCTAAAGGTAAAATTATATATACTCCCGACCAATGGTTCGCCTTAGTTCGTTGGGCGAAAACGAACAGTCCTCCATACAAAGTTACCGAAGTGACTCAAGATATGTTATTTGATTTTAAGCCTTTATTAGACAATAGAAATTGGAAGAAGAACACTGAATATCGAGACGTGAAATGGAATAATATCAAGGAGATTATCATAAACAAAAGTGACCCTAATGTTATTCTCTACAAATACGATTTAGAATCAGATCAAATGACATTAAATACATTAGTTAAGACCCGTCGGAATACAAAAACCTTGGTAAGAAACCACGAAATATTATCATCATTATATTCCGATTACATTCCGATATCTGAAGCAAAATTTAATGATTTGATGTCACTTTGTAACGCGGGACATATCCCGAGGCAATATCATACCTTTTATAACTCACTAAAAGTTTGAATTGGTATAACTATAATACATACACGATTACATTTTTAAAAATTACATTACGTACTTAATTATTTACTGTTAAAAAATGATGATACTTTTTATTACTTTCTAGTTTAATCTCGTGCCATAAGCTCTCAATATCTGAATATAATTATATTTACATTGATTGTTGATTAATACTATATTATTATATAATGTGTAAAGTGTAAAAAAAGACTGTGATTTAATTTGATCTCATAATAATTGCTAAGATATTAATTGTTAAGTTTTTTGCTAAAATGTGAATGACCAAAACCTAAGACTTAAAAAGTGACACAAAAAATATTTTGTAAAATGTTACTAAATAAAACCAGTTAAAAATATAATTTGATTTTGTTACCGTTAGAACATAAGTAAAAATAATTATTATGATAATTATTACGTTTGAATTTTATTAGAATACAGACCAAAGGTCTTCATTGTATTGTTACTTGTGTTTTTAATTCATATTTTTCTAATAAAAATTTCTATGATTGGTAATATCTGAACGGTTTTCTTTTTTATCCCAGTTTTACCTTAAATAATAAACAATAAGTGTGCAGAAAGGTATCGAAAGAGTATCGATTCTACATAGAATACTATCGAAATGGGCATATTCGATACTAGACCAGAATATTTGGACGCAGAACATTATCGAAAGTGGCAGATTCGATAAAAACGTAACTACTAATAACCAAGTAAAGTATCGAATATGCAATATTTAAAAAAGTAGAATAATTAGCAAAATCCACTGTAGGTAGTATAATACGGACAATTTTCCCACATTAGATACACAGATAATATTTTAAATTGGACTTTAAAATTTTACAAAAATCTAAATCTAAACTTAGAATTGCTCTACTGTAAAGTAAAGGATTTGCAGTTTCGATAGTATACGTAGGGGCCATCGAAATGACAAAGTAACAAACATTGTTTGCTTTAGCTGACATAATTTATTTCCATATTTAGAAAATTTGTTAATATCTTTCTTGAAACAAGATTTGGCAAAAGGCTAGACATTGACAGTTTTTTTAATTTGTATTCTGAAGTAGCACTAATAACTTAAAAAAAATTAATTACAGTATCACATTGGCTTATAACTGACATCATTGTTTACATTAACATTTTTTATGTACATTGTATTTATATGTACAACCAAATCCAGTCCCAAGTGTATATAATTATAATCCTTGGCATAAAAACATAACTTTTTTAGGTTTTACTTAAGTCTTAAGTACGTAAGAGTTAACTATTTTAATTTCACTAATTGGATAGTTAAATCTAAAAATGTTATTGATTGTTGAGCTACAAATTTAGAGAAGTTAATGATTATTTCGCATTTAATCTAGAAGCGTTAATGATTGCATCGTTAACACATCTAGTATTAGATCATTCTCACTATCGAGTAGACACAACGTATATGCGATTACACGCCCTCTCTTTGATCTCCAATTAGATGAACATTTTGGGGTTCAGTAATATTTGTCTCGTCCCCTCGTGATAGGGGAGCGATGATTGCGTGAATATGTTAGGTGCTTGTGTTTGTCCGCTGTGAACGATCGGGTTATGGGTGTGACTACTTTTATGATTCAACTCTGTTACACGATACTGAACACCTCCGCCATTGACATAGGTACTTAATTCCTGTGCCATTAAACGTCAAAGCAAAATTATTACCTTGTCATTTGCTTGTTGTGAAAGAAGTCATTTTTATATGCGGATCGAATTTCACTATAAACATTTGTACGACTTTCTTTCAATGTAATGTTTAAACAAATAATATAAAAACAAAAGTAATCCTTCAAAGAATTTCATTTAACATAGACCACACATGACACAAGTTCTTATTAAGAGTTTACATAATTCTAAATACTGAAAGCGCTTAAACCGAAAAAGGAGCCAAAGAAACTTAGCGGATTTTTTTATTTGTTTGAAAGTAGTTTGCAAAATAAATGTTATAATTACAGAAGGAATCGGTTCTTAATTACCTCTTGCTACCTATCAATATACAGATACAAGATAAAATACGGTTAATTATAATTTAACCATCTTAAGCTCATAGGACAATTTCGATTTTAAGGATAAGACAACGTCCATATTTATTCACATCAATGTTGGAACTTTACTTTCTAGCCTTAGATCAGACGAAATATTAACATTTTGGATGTCTGTTATGTGTCATCGACTACTAAGCAGCCAATTTCCTCTCTTTTTTTCTTGTGGCAAAAGACGACGGACAAGCACGTGACTGTCCTGATGGAAAGAGATAACCATGGCCTGTATACCCAATGTGCGAGTCTACCAGCTACCCTACCCTTCGACTCAACACACCGTAATAAGGGATAAATTAGATAAGGCGGTAAATTTATCCCTATTCGGGCAAGTTGCTGCTTAACTCTCAACCACCAGTATTCTTGTTGGTAATAGCCCATGCTCTTTACTCGCGTCTTACGAGCTACCCAGCACAACAGCAGATTATCTTTTGTAAACAGGGAACCCGGTCACAGGGAAAAAACCCTATATGTTTTGATAGAAGAAGGCGTTACTTTGCGGAAATACTTAAATCCAAATAAAATTATTTAATTTGCAATTTCCCGCTTATAAATGTATACGTATTATGGCGTGACAAAACAGGCAAAATAGTGCATTAAGAATGAAATGGACTTACCGGAAGCGAAAACTCCCAAATATATCCAGCTCCACACAACACACACCACTAAACTGTTTTATTAGCAGCAGCAATAAACTCACTACAAAAAACTCAACGCACGTTTCGCTTCGTAATCGAAGCATCATCAGAAGAATTCGACTGCACTCCACGAATGTGGAGCAGATTGTATCTGCTGGATTGAAATTGCAAATTAAATAGTTTTATCTGGATCCTATATATATTTTTTTAACAAAAACTAATATTTAGGGATTCTCTTAAGGTCCCGATGTCGATATTAATTTGTCGAACTAGACGGTCATTTCGCTTTCGTCACATAATCCGACTTAACAACACAGATCGCAATTATCCCACAAAATAAAGCCGCTTAGTAATAATTCCGTTGGATATTTTTATACTATCGAAATCTTTAGTTGTCAATCGATACAACTGAACTCAATCAGAGCCACCATTGACACATTTTAAGTCTTATTTGAAGTAGTTTGACCGATAAATTGCGATTTGAGAGGTGAAAAGAAGGATATTGCAGAAATTGAACATGAGTTTTTATTTCTATTTTCCTCGTTGGTGGAGAAAATAAACTTTAAAAGAATAAAGGCTTACGTGAAAAATAAATTCAGTTAATAATAAAAACTATTTTAGCGGATGCACTTACGAATATTTTTTAATCTAACGTTTTTAAGGGGTTTTGTTCAAAGTTCGCATATTACAATAAAGAAAGAATGTAAAGATAGAAAAAATCAAATACTTCATAAAAACTAAACTACACCTAAATGACACTGATTAGCTAGCTGACAAAATATGTTTGTCAACTCGGTGTTTGGACAAGACATTTTTTTTCTTAATTTTTGACATTGTATGTTGACGCTTAAAATATTTTTACAAATAAATAACTGATACCAAAATATATTTTTGACCGCATTTCGTTGGTCGAGTGGCTAGCGTACAGGCCTAACTACACCGACCAAGCGCGAGACTCGGGTTTGTTCGGGGGCAGACATTTTTGTGTGATGAACATTTTTTTTGATGTCTGCATTTCCGGATCTGGGTGTTTATTAAATTTATTCTGGTATCTATTTAAGTATTACTATGTATAAGAATCGTTGACTAACATCCATAACACAGGCATAGGTATAATTTGCTTACTTTGGGGTTAGATTCAATTCGTTTAACTAGTCCAGGAATATTATTGTAATTATTTTTTTTTTAGTGACCAGATCCGAATTTGCCTGTCGAAGCCCACTGTTTAAGCCAGTATTCCCGCTATCATACACTTGAAACCTCAATAGCAGGTAGGTATCTCAGTTAATGGTGGCAGGAATAGCTACGGCGATGAAACAGCTCCAAGCGAGTCATTGCAAAACTCTACCTAGTAACAGTCACGGTGTTAGTGATAAATAAATAGACACGTCTACAGGTTGCTAAGCAGAAAACCTATTCTTCATAGCAGCTCCCTAACTACCTTCAATCCAACCAACAAATAAATTCATCCAGACCAACTCAAACACCTCTTAAATATTGCTACACAAATATGGACGTAATTTTTGTAACTTGTCAACGAATGCAGCACGTAACTGGTCACTGCATGTTAAAATCATTAGCACAACCCTGTGACTGCTATGGTTACACAGACGCCTCCATTCAATAAACTGGGTAACTTACCTGCTGATTTCATTTTAAACCATATTACAACTCTATAGGTTATATATTTAATCAGATTTGATTTTACCAATTGACAGTTAACGGTTTGGAACTACATATTTAAAACAAGCTAGAACAGACATTACAACAATATAATGGATTTAATGCAAAATTATAATTTTGTCATTCTAATTTATTTGTTGTTATGTGTGTGTATGTAAGTATGTAATGCAATCAATTCAAAATAAATTAAGTTAATTTTTAACGTGTAAATATTTGGGCAGAAATGTATTTGACGTGTTTTGTTAATGGACTTATAATAATTATGTCTGGTGACTGACTGTTTATGGAATAAGATAGGAAATTATTTACTTATTTCCTATTTTATTCCATAGCTACGCGCATCTAGTATCTACTTATAGGAAGGGACAAGTACTGTAGCCTGTGGACGCCATAGACTAAATAAGTAAATATGTATTTTTATAGTCTTTATATAAAAAAAAATTAAAAACCATTTTCGCGTGGTCATCGCATAACGCCTGATTGGATGGAAATGGATTGCTAATTCTTTTTTTGATATTAAAATTATTGACAGAAGGTTCTTATGAAAAGCAGAAGCCGGTAAATTAAAAAAACAGTGCTTTAATCCATACAAACTGTTAGTATCTGTTAATGTCCAGAGATACGCAGTTTACCGGGTTTGCTAGTGAACGATAAAACAAGATGTTAATTTAATCCAAATGAAGTAAATTCTATCTCAAGATCTAGTAGTAGTAGATTTTTAATTGGGTAACAACGTTTTTAAACGCGTTATTTAAATTGTATAGAAAATTTAAGGGTGTTTTCGATACAAATACGTACTTTTACTTTTCCAAAGAAAAACATAAATTTACTTGTACAAGATTAAACGACATGCTTGTGCATTTACATTAAATTAAGACCACCATTAAGTCAATGGAAAGAAACTCAAAATAAAACATTACTCAAAAACTGGGATAAATGTCATTGCTCTAAAAAAATTGTCTGTTGCTTTTCTACGGCTAAACCACTGAACCGATTTCGATGATACTTTATATACATATACGAGTAGCTAAAAACTCGGATTAGTAATTAAGGTACTTTTTTCAAAAAAAACCCTAAAGTACTATAACAGGGAATGAAAGTTTTTAAGAAATGGTATATATTTTACGCTGATTAATGTGCGGGCAAACTGAGTATATTAAAGTATCTTCACGCCCATATCCCCGAAGAGGTAGGCAGAGGCACAACCAGGGCACCCACGACTAGCCGAA
>DVZK01000295.1:0-12751 GCA_018236665.1 Calephelis perditalis | reverse complement strand
AAAGTATAATAATCTTACCTGAGTCGAAACCAACTCAGATCCAGTGATGTTACTGATGAACTCGTACAAAAAAGAAGTGGCGTCCTCTAAATATTTCGTGTCCACGATGATCTGTAAAACATTCATTCTATTAACAAAGATCCAATCACCATTGCTATTGGGTGATAGTAAATGGTTATTGGTGATCATGAGGCCGCGATTTCGATCCGGTGGTAGTTTAAAAAATGTCGACGCGCACAAATACCACTTGTATGGTTCATGTGAATAAAGATTATTCTGACTCTGATTCTGATTCATGGGAAACCACTTGTGATCCTATTCAATGATTCCGTAATAATTTGTACACAAATTTGTTGATAATTTTTTTCTCGTACTTATAAAGTCTCAGCATTTAATATTTTTTCATTGAACATAGCAATGCACTGTGAAAAGATACGCGGTGGAAGTTGGAAGGATGCCAAGAGTATCGTTCACCACGCATCTTTTCGCAGTGCATTGTGGATGCCAACAGGGACTCCTCAATGTCTTAATAAACTCTGATTATCTTTTCTATTCTATTCTACATCTATTCTATTCTAAGCCGAGTCTGTCACTGTGACGAGCCCGTAATAGGGGTTCCACACGGATTAAAACATTGGTTTGCATCCGTGTAGATAGATCATAATAGATCGATTTAATCTAAAGATTTTTTCAAAGTTTTCACCAAGGTTACGTTTGTAAAAGGGGTGATTTGGGCGTGAAGACAACTATCTGGATGATGCTTAAGTGGAGGTTTGGTCTGACAGTTTACTAGACACTCTCAAAGGATAAGGGCTTTAAGTCTCGTGTGGCTTTGTAAAAGTCCTTAAGACCCCATAACACATATGAAAAGAAGCGCCCCAGCTACTCACCAGCCTTAGCTAGTGCACTGACCTGCACGAGCTGCACAAGCGGCAGCGGACGGCGGAAGAGGGCGGAGAGGCACCCGGCGAAGGAGCGCGACAGCAGCAGCGCCGCCGACTGGCGCGCCCCCGCCGCCCGCCGCGCCCCGCCCAGCCCCAGCCCCGCGCTGTACTTCAGCCACGCGTAGATGAACTCCTTCACCTGCACGTACACGCTGGGGACCACTGACGAGAACGGAAACCTAAAACCGACGTTTAGTTTTTTAATATCTGTTATGATAACTGCGGCTGTAAGCGGCTATTAAAACGAGGTGACAACTTGATTAGCAGTACAAGAGGCATAAAAAACAAAGCTAAACTGCTTATGAAATCTTCTTAAAAACCAAATTAAGGTTATGATTTGAATAAAAATCCGTTTAGTAGTTTCTGATTGTATCACAAACAGACAGGAACTTTTATATTATGTACTGAATGCAACTTATTTATGCTCTACTCTAGTATTGAAATAATATCGATAAAATTAGATATCAGAAAACATTTTCGCTATAAAATAAGTACTTATACTGTATTTTACATTTTCACGCAAAATTCTTCAAGTTATTGAGATATGAAAAAGCTAAAAAATATATTTTAATCGCAACATTAATAACTTCAACAAGAAATTTTAAAAAAATCGACTGCAGGGAAGTAAGATTGCAATATTTTGATTTACGATACATCAAGCTTAGACCAACACATACGCTAGCCACATTCATTCATAATGATTGAATGAACGAATACACGTTGTATGTCGACAATTACAAAATTACTACTATTTTAAAATTTCAATAAAATTACACAAAGAAGAATTTATACAGACAAAAATTTTCTGATATATTAAACTTAGAGTGATAGACAATTAATTATTAAAACCAATTAATTATCAAAGAAAGCTTTAAGATGATTAAAAGAAATACTCACTTTCTCGGGAAAGGTTGTGTCTCCAATTCGTCACCGTCATCATATGGAAAGGTATCCATGACTCCGTCAAATTGTTCTTGATTTTCTACCTACAAATTACGGAAATTATTTATTATTTATTTAAATTACAACAATTACTAGTACAATATTGATTCAGTATTATTTACTAGCATAATATTGATTCAGTATTAAGAGATCTATTAAAAATAAAATGTGTTAGTACATAATCTTACCTCAATCGGTAAAAAGGAAGCGTTATCTAATATATCTCGAAACACGACCACCCATCTTTGCATTAACACTTCTGTGTAGTGCTCAGCCATTTCTTGCAACAGCAAGGGCAGGGGGTCCCTTGGAAGACCATAGCTTCTGTAAATTATTTAATATTCAAAGAGATGTCACGACGATATCGTCCGTTATAGTTTTAGCATAACAAGCTGCACCGTGCCAAAAGAATACGCAGTATGTCGTGGGGAAGTATTGCCCGTAGTTACGATCTGTCAGTCCGTCCTTATCGCTCACAGTCTATTGCAATAAGAAAAGAAATGCGTAGCAAATAATGGGAGGATATTGGCATTATATCCTCCTTGCAGTTTTTCTTTTTCTTAACTTTAAACTAAGGAACTTAAGACAACAAAAAATATTGATCAGAAACAATAAACTGCGCCAGCACTCCGTAGCTGTACCCGGATCCTGAACCCTAGTTGACAACCATTTATAGCGGCGAATGGTTATTTTATTCTAGCAACATTCAATACAATATGAGACATATTTTATATGCTTGCCTAACGCTGCCGCCACAATGACAGTGTCATGTTCCGGTCCGAACGGTAGGGTAGCCGGTAGATAGACAAGCACAAGATGGCGACGCACCTACAACATCTAGTGTCCATAGGCTGCGGTTATCTCGCACCATCAGGATTTACGTGTGCTTCACTGTTCACTGTCTTATGCCATAAAAAAATATAAATATCAAAAACAAATTAGCTGACTTACTTCAAGGCATTAATGAACAAAACGATCTGATGTTTAATGCTAAGCATTAAGGTCGGGTCAGTGATGAGTGATGTATTAGTCCTCAACGTGGAAGCCACCTTCGTCACTGACATGCTCCACGTGTCCAACAACCAGTCCTTGGAGACCAGCCCCGCGCCTGTTGATAGGAGGTGCTCCTCTAGGATAAAGAACCCTAACACCGCATTCAGATATGACTTCATATTTTGAATAGAATCATGTAGGTTCCCAGAAGGAATCAAAACTAGACGAGCTTGCTGCTTACGTTGAGCTCTAAAAACAAGAATAATATTAATAAGTAATACGTTTAAGATGTATTGAATGATATTAAAATGTAATGATAATTTTGTCCTATGCAATGTAAACTGAAGTTTGGTCAGTAAATTAAAGAACCTAATAGGAGGTTACAGGACAACGATGCAACCTATAACATCTATAGTCTTTATATTTTTTATGGATGATTTGAATGCTATAATATACAGTTCGCAGTAAAACAAAACTTACAACATCATACACTATCACTATTGTAATTTTAAAAATAATTTAACTAATGACAAAGTGATTATTTTAGAGCAATCTCTGTCAGAGAACCTTTGGATGAAGGAAAAAAAATGTGTAAAATTAATAGACTACTCTGAACCTGGACTTAAGTAGTCCAAAGTTCAAACTAGTATTACAGGCTTTAAATAATGTGACCCAGACTGTAATATCAACTTTACTCATACTTTAGTCTTTATTTTATCAATGAGGGTAAACATATATGTAATAATAATTGTATATGATTACCTGTAATACTGTATGAAATCACTTTTGGCGCCCAGGACGCTGTGAATGTGTAGACACCTATGCAGGGGGCTGAAGTCCACCAGTTCATGTGGACATTGTGGTCCACTAGTTTCTTTACCCACTATTTTCTCTGAATAATCAAAAATGTAATTATTATTTTTTTAAAGTCATCATAATGTTAATATCTGAAGCAAACTGGACTGGAAAGAGGAGTATGAAATTTGGCACACTTACAGCATTAGAATTACAATCCACACACAAAAAAAAAGGAAAAAGACAATAAAAGGATAGATATGATATTTTAAGTAAACTGCTCTCCCAAAATTAACCCTGAACATTATTTTTTCCTGTTTGGAGGATATTGTAGCTGGTAAATGCTTGCTTCCAAGTCTAAGGTTTGAAATACATCAATGTTTCTTAAACATATTTGGTGTCCTTATTTTTTTTTGTATATTGTTTGTTTACTTGTTTTTTTTTTCAAACTATAAAAGATAGCACAAAACTCAAAAAACACCTTACAATAGCAAGGTATCAGCAGCATAATAGTAAAAATCAAACCTTTTTTATTTTTTACAATGTTTGCTAAACTTCTACCAAGCATATCTTGAGTCTGTTTCAAAGCCATGGCACCAACCTGCAACAGAAATAAAAATAAATAATTATTACTCTTTTAGGGAGCTTATACATTAATACCCTGCCTGTTTGGGACTACGAGCACCAATTGTCAAGAAAATGACATTTAAATAGACTTGCCCCTATCCAGAGAGTGCATGTAATTTTTAAAACCTTGCAAGATTACAATTTCAGCAGTACAGAAGTAGTCAACAAAACAAAAACAAGATCCATTTTGTCTGCGTATTTATTCATAGTTTAATTATCTTTTATACAAATAAGACATTTTTGTCTAAGTCATATTCGTAGATATACTTAATACATAAAATTTTTTCGAAATTCAACGAGAGTGATTCAGTGTTTGCATTTTAGATATGTCAGAAAGTATTTTTATACATCTGTTTTATAAATTCTTTACCTCAGGACTTAGTTTCCGGATATTTTCAAGAAAATCTCTTAAGTCTGCCATGGACGCATCTTGGATGGACTGCCTCAAGCGTGGTATGTCAGCTGATATCTGAGTACACCACTTGAAAGGCCCAACTCTAGGAAGTAAGACATGCTCTAATTGCTCTAATGTTTTTAGAGCTGGGTAATATCTGAAATCAAATTTTTTAAATTATTTTGAGCACCTCATTAGCTTTTTACATATTTAAACAAAGGCAATGAAGAAAAAACTTACAAAGCTGTTAGTATTTAAGTATCAGGATGTAAAAAAAATATACTTTAAAGCTGACTAAAACCTACAAACCTCTTAGCCTCAACTTGAGTTTTCAATTTGGAATAGGTTGTAAGCAAAGGTAGACACAGTTCCATTTTCTCAATAGTAGCTGCTATATTCAATTCAACACGAAGAGCCTTTATTAGCTCTTCAGCTCTGGTACATAAACCTTAAATCATTAAAACTATAAGAAAAAGTCCGTTAACTAGGTGAGGTATTTAATTTTACTTGGGAAAGAAATATCCCTTATTTTTTTGACAAGAAAATAAATATAAAAATAAAATCTGCCCAAATCATACATTTAAAGTTTAACAAGATTTTTCCTATTGGTACTGCAAACTTCATTGGCCCACCTAATCAACATAATTAAGTTCATTTCAATCAATCAGAATATGCATTTACAATTTGACAATAAGAACAATGGCATAGTGCCCCCCCCTCATCACACTACATCCCACTCTGCCGGTATTGGAAATATGCAAGGGACATACTCAGTAATAATAAATAATAATAATTATAAATATCCCAGGAGAAGTCACACAAATTGAATCTAACCCCAAAGTAAGCAAATTATATGTTTGGTTTATGGTCATTAGCCAACGATTCTAATACATAGAAATACTAAAATAGATACCAGAATAAATTTAAAAAACACCCAGATAAATGTTCATCACATAAATGCATGCACACGTCGGAAACAATGCCAGCATTTCGGTTGATCTGTGTAGCAAGGCATGTATGCTAGCCACTTGACCACTCAGCCACTCAGTACTCGTTTGTTAAACTAAATAGACTATAGCAAAATAAATAATCATAGAAAGTATAACAAACTCAAAGACTGTATTTTTAAAAAAAATATGTTGTAGAATACCTTAGCATTCTCATGTCAGTAATTAGGTACAAGTGTAAAGTGTCCTTAAAATGCAAATATATAAAAATCAGTAAATAAATCATACTTTCTGTTGTTTCATTGACATTGGCATCAACACCAGAAATCTCTGCATGTAGCTCCTCTGCATGTGATCTCACTAACAGTAGCTCTCTGATTGAGTCAATGAAACCCTGCAAATATATAAATACATCTTAGCATTATTATATACACCAACTCATTCAAAGATTTTTCTCATCTATCATACAATATTATTTTAAGTATCGATACATACATATAGTCTACAGTTACTATAGAAGAGAAAAAATAAGCCAAAGTTAAAAAAAACAAATCAGTATCATTGTAAAAATAAAAACATATAAACTTATACAATATACAGCACACACAAGATATAGAATAATATAATAGTTATAATTGATCAGTATTCAAATTAAGTTTATATACATTTTATTATAATAAGCATCAATGATATGATCAAATATTTGCTTAGCTTATATTTAATCTGTCTAACTAGAGCATGTAATATTTCAGTGTGCAATACCTACATATCCAAGATCCAAGCACTATCATCATATAATATGCACTGCCTGAAAACTAAAAAAAAAACGTAATAAGTACATACCTGATAGTAAAAATTGCAAAGTTTTTCAATTTCTTTATCATGTTGTTGAATCCTCTCATCCAATTGCTGTACAAATGCTTCATGACCACCTTCACCTTCATACACTGATCTAAAAGCTGGTCCCCAATAATCATCGATTCCTTCGATTTCCTACAAGAATAGGTGAAACAAATCTATTTTTTAAGTCGGATATCAGCTGATGACATTTCTAATTAGTTCCATGACAATTACAGAAATACATTTCATAAATAATTTATGAACTACTAAAATGTATCAATTGGTACGTAAATAAATATTAGGTTTTGAAAACAGAGGCGTACTATACCTGTATTGTTGCGTTAGTCATGATATTTGAGATCACTGGTACGAAATAATGATTCAAAGTATGCGCTAAGTTATTTGCTAGACAATGATATCGTTAGGTCATAAATATGGTTATTTAAATTAACAAGTTTTGTTTTCAAACAGAAAACTTTATACCGTAGGACACAAAATCTTATCAATTCACAAAAGAAAACAAATTCCGATTTCAGAAAGTAATGAGTAGGTAGGTAGAAACACGGTAGAAAATCAAATTATCAAACATCAAATATCAACTGCTATCTGTCAATGTCATTGTCGCAAAGTGAACATTTTATCCATTTCTTGGACCGGCTCAAACCTTTAGACCATGCTGCCACGTCTTTTGTATAAATAAATTACTTTTCTTGTTATATATTTTCAATTCACTTTTTAAGTTTCATTTATTATACTCATTAGTCGTTATAGAATGTCATGTCATTGTCTCGAATAAAGCGGTGGCCTCCTTACTCAAGCTCATTTTGTAAGATTTGGCGTCAACGAGGAAATGATACGCTAATTTCTTTAAAATTATTACACTTATGCACTTTAACTGAATAAAATTGATCTAATTAAAACATTATGTATTTGCTATGGTTTTTTTTGCAATGTTTGATGAAGGTGTTTTTAAAGGTTATAATATTTTTTTTAGTAGGTATTGTATGTGCTTGTGAAAAATTATTATAATGTATTTTAACTGTTGACGTATTTCAAGTGTAACGAATGTACCTACGAAATAAAGACATTGAATTGAATTGAAATTGAATTGAATTAATTAACCAATTACATTCATAATTTACACGAAGTTCATTAATTACGAAAAATCTACGACCATCTTCTTTTACGATGGCGCCAAAAAACCCTTTTCACTAAAACATATTTATATATGATTTTTTTTATTATTCTTTCGACCACAGGGAACATGCCCCGCTGCATTTTTATTCTTTATAATTTCTTATTTATTCCAATAGAGTTCGATTATCATTTTAAACACATCTTGTTCCCCTTTTCATAAATATTATCTGATTCCTTTATTAAGTTCGGAGATTTACTTATTGCGTCCTCCACTTCTTTTACGATTTCAGTTTGTCTTCTTAAACAAATCTTTTGTGAATGTTGTTATTTCATTTGCATAATAAAATCCGTCGTAAGGTATACCGTGTTTAATCGTATTACGATTTTGAACATTTCTCGTTCACTTTGGATGTCAGGTTATACTCGTACTCATGTGGTCGTACGTATTATGTATTTTTGTATGTCCGTTCATACTGGTAACCAAGAGGTGCGCGTATACTGTGTGTGTACATATCTCGCGCAGTGTAGTTTATTTTGTTCTGTTGTCCGTCTTCAACAGTAATCATGTGGCACGCTGTATATTTCGTCGATATATCCCCAAAATTTCTACCTGCTTTAAGACATCCTTTTATAACAGTAAGCTTGTAATACGCTGTATATTATTCTTATGCATCGTACTCACTTGTAACGTCCATTTACTTTTTAAAGTGAACTTATTTATTGTCGTTTTATTTAAGCCAAAGTTCCAAAAATTGTTTTTTATGATATCCGCTTGCGTGCCCCAGCTGTTAATCATCGTGGAAGGCAAGTAAGCGGATGGATTTCCTGATGATAAGAAATTCACGCCACCTAGAGACACCAAAGGTGGTACTGGTGCGTTGCCAACCTGAGGCCGAGATGTTAGGCGTTGAGCAAAAGTAAGTTTACCGGCTACCTTACCCTCCAAACCGGTATACGTCATGACATTATGCCAGCAGGAATAGGTAATGCGGTGGTACCAATCCGGGTGAGTCGCTGCGAAACTCGACCACCTAGTCAGATATTACGGTTAGTGACGGTAAGCCTATGCTTACCTTTTACGAGCTGCCTGACAGGAAGGCAGATGGTCTATTCTGCAAAGACCATCACGAACACGGGGAAAATCGATCGAGCTGTTAATCGCTAATGTACACATACAAGGTTGTTATGGCCTATTTCCTATAATTTCTTATCCAGATGTTGCGGGAGAAATAAGAATTAAGAACATGAAGGTGGCTTTAGTATCTAAAACTTACCTTGTGAATAGATACTAGAAGGAGTAGCACGTAGTAGGTACGATCGTAGTAGGTACTTAGTACATGAGAATAATAGAATATTATTAAAATAATAATAAATAACCCTGGAAATTCTTTTTCTTATAAAAATATGGCTTTCAATCGTTTTTCACGACTTAACTAACCAATGTCAGGTATGGGCCCACCACACAGTATGTAAGTTACTTTGACTGAAGATATTGAGCTACATAATAGTAAAAAACACACAATATATTATATGGCCAGCACTAAACTTCACAAAAGACATGAAAGATACACATATGCGTTTTCTAAATTTTGCTAGAATTTTATTTTGTAAGATTTTACATATTGACAGAACAATTTAAATATATTACGATTAGTTGATAGTAATAACATTTATAGTTAAGAGGTTTAGGAAAATCACTTGGAAGGATATCATACAGGGATGTTTATAATTATTTGAAGTACTTAAATTACTTAAAGACATTATAAAGTCAATTTAGATAGTTGCAAGTGTAAGTGTCAAAAGCCTAGATTTGGGTGCAAATAGATTATTTTTCTACAATTCTGACAAAGTACACACTCTGTATAAACTTCTATTATATAACGCCATACTAAATTCATATTTTTTTAATAATAAATATAGTGTTTTAAGTATTTTTTTTGGACAATCTTTTTTTTATGTTTCAGCTTAGCTTTAGCTGAATCCAACCTTAACTCTTATGGTTTGTAGTTTTAATAACTTTTTTAAATAACAATTTCCAATTACCTATCCTTTTCCTTCCCTGGACTTCCCGAAATAATTCAAAACCAAAATAATTAGTCATTAATTCAAGAAGTTATAAATACACAAACTTCGGCAAAACATTTTTTTTAAACAGACTAGCTGTTCCGCGGCTACAAAATTTTCATAATTTTGATCAAAAGATAATTGACGTCCCTAAGTGCAGATGCTGATTTAGTAAAAAAATATGTCACGCCTGTATCACAGAAGAAGTAGGCAGAGGTAAAACCAGATCACCCACGATTAGCGTAAGGTACGTTAGACCCACGATGTGATAGTTAGCAAACATGTCGTCAACCAGACACTTATTCGATCCACTGACAAGTTTTCTTTAATTAGAAAATTGCAAAAACACGTCATGGTTGTTAGATCCGGGATCAAACCTGAAACCTCATGGTGACCACATTGTGGTCTCAGGTTCAATGTAAGTAATGAAATGTAAGTGCCAATTCCACAGCCAGACCACTAGACCAAAAAAGATCTGGGATTGTAATAAAAAAATTTAATACTCTTAATTGTAACATTAAAAATCTTCCATAAATCCATTCAATACCAATAAATTCATTATAACGGAGCTAAAAATAAATCTAAGCCACAAACAGACGGACAGACACACAAACATGCATGCACAAACGCAATCACATGTACAAGCGCGGACGCGCCTGCATACACGCATACACACTCTAGTGGAACTTATATCATAACTAGCTGACCTGACAGACGTTGTTCTGTTATTTAAATTTTTTCTAAATGTTGAAGTTGGAAAATAAAAATGGTGTGAGTCACACCTGTCACTTAGGAGTATGAAAAATATATCTTAACCTTGACCGATTCTCAGACCTACTCAATATGCTCACGAAATTTCATGCCAATCAGTCAAGCCGTTTCGGAGGAGTACGAGAAGAAACCCCGGTTAAAATGTAATCAACCACGAAGTTGTTGGTAAAAGTAAACTTGGGATCCAATGGGACCATCTCGAAAGTCCGATCTTTCAAATACATTTTTTTTAAATCGGTTTAGAATAGATGACGAAATCGATTAACATACATAAAAAATGTAGTAGTCGAACATATAACCTCCTCTTTTTCGAAGTAGAAGTTTATTTTCCTTGTAGTCTCTCATATTGTTTCTACATTACGACATAAAACACAATCAGTACGCCATTTTGGAGCAATCACCATGTTGGTTTTAAAATAACATCATAGATAAAAATACCATAAACCAAAGTCTACACTGTCATCAAAACCAAAACCTTACCTCTATAGGGTTAACTCCTTAAGAATTCAGTGTCAAGATATGTCAGTTAGTCAGTATGAGAGTTTTGACGCCATCGAGAGAAAAGATGGTCGAAGTTTTTTTCATAATTATTGAATTTGTGTTGATATTGAGTGAAATTAGTCAATTTTGATGGCATTTTGTACAATTTTGTTCAGTGAAAGTGCACAAATGAAATAATCATGAAGAAATTAGCGTATCGTGTATTTAGTCGTTGCCGCCAAATCTTATTACATGAGCTTGAGTAATGAGGCCACCGCTTTATCCAAGAGCCTGATATAACTTACTGACGACTTATGACTGATGACTAATTATAATTGATTAAAATTAATACAAAATTTGACGCAAATTTCTACTTGACTAATGACAAAATACTAACGTATAGGACAAAACCTAAAAAAAGAAGGAAAAAGTAAATCATTTCAAAAGACAAAAACTCACACTTAGTACATACCTACACTGATTCAAATTTAAACTTGACTCATGGCTATCGCTAACGCGTCTACCCAAAAACTAAAGAAAGAAAAAGAGAAGAAGATAATAAAAACAGTAGGTATCGAAAACGCTTATTTCTACAGCATTTTTAATATACATTACTTAAACAAGTTTTTCTGCCCCCTAAGGTGTAAGACATATTGTAAGATTTTTTATTTTTTCAAGTTTGCAAAAGTATTAAATGATGACAACACTTGCAAACATATGGTAACTGTCAAACATTATCGTGCCACTGTCAAATTACGAATTGTCGCATTTGTTAACGCACTACACAAGTAAAAAAACGCAACTATTTGAAATGACTCTAAATTAGTTATTAAGTCGAAATAATTGAAATAAAATAATTGTTGCTTAGTGGTAGGAATAAGAAGCACTTGAAAATTTATTACGGTTGTTGTCTATTATTATTCAATTTTACTACTTTTAGACATTTTAGTTCATGAATTGAGAGTCTTGTTCCCTTACTTTGACACTTTTCCTTGAAAACAGTTGCCCCTTTAATAATGATATCTCATCGTCATCATATCAACTCTTCCCAGAACAATGCATCTCGTACTCGTCTGTTACCTGTATTTGAACAGGTCATCCGTCCGCGTCGTTTGAACGAGATTGTCGATAATAGATGGGCGTCCGTAGGTACCTACATGAATATTGGCTGATAGATTTATTCAGGTGGTGTACCTCTTAAATAGTATTACTTCCTAAAACTGTCTAATGTATAAACGTGATATATTACATGCTAGACTCAGAGTTTCAACTTTGATTGCAAATGAGTGAGTTTTTAAGTGAATCGTGTCTACTCATTCAGTACCGTATGAGTGTATATGTTACACCTTGTGAAACTCAAGTTTACTTGTATTTTATGCATCTGTGAGTCTTTTGTACGTACTATTAAAGTGCACTTTTTTTATAAACAATCAAAAACGTTTTGAAGTGATAACTTCTTAAGCGGCGTTGCGCACTTTTTTTGGAATGGGTAAAAAATTTAAACTCGCTTCAGGACAGGTGACCTAAATTTCGTAAAACGAAATATCATAAGACGGCGCAGGGCGCTTTTTTTTATTACATTGGAAGGCAAACAAGCAGACGGATTTCCTGATGGTAAGAAATTCTCGCCGCCCAGAGACACTAAAGGTGGTAATGGTGCGTTGCCAACCAGAGGCCGGGATGTTTGGTCTCGAGCAAAAGTAAGTTAACCGGGTACCTTACCCTCCGAACCGGAACACGTCATGACGTTGTGGCACGTTACATTGACATTAGTCGAATAATTTAATTTAATGAAGAAGAATCCAAAAAACACATGG
>DVZK01000294.1:0-12753 GCA_018236665.1 Calephelis perditalis | reverse complement strand
TTGTTTTTGTTTCATTTGAGAAAGATAGCATGCATGTAAAATAAGTTTAGTTTGTGAACAGCAGAATTACCACCATTCTATATCTATTTAAGTATTTCTTTGTATTAGTATCGTTGACTAACACCCATAACACTATCACATAAAAATACTTCTGGGTTAGATTTAATTTATGTAGCTTGTCCAGGGATATTTATTATTATTATAAAGTAATTTGTGTAAGAAATGTAAATAATTTTACCTACCCGGTAGTAAACAAGACCACACGGAGGCCTACATTTCTACATATGTATAATACGATGTAGGTATGTTACTTGCAATTATAGGGGACGATTAGACGATATGAAGGCGCGCTCTACTAATATTATAAATTTGAAAGTGAGTGTTCGTCTGTATGTTCCGTTTTTACGTCAAAATGACTAAGCTGATTAAATGTGATTTAGCAATAGATTAGAGTTTAGAACATGATATGGTTTACTTTTGTCGCTCCGGGCTCATTTGCAGAATACACCATCTGCCTTCCTGCATAAAAGGCGAGCATAGGCTTACCGTCGCTAACACCGTGACATCGGACTTCATGATAGAGTTTCGCAGCGATTCGCCCGGATTGGTAAAACCGCCTCACCTATTTCTGCCGTCATAGCGTTGATGTGTTCCAATTCTTCCAGAAATTTTAAGTTGCCCGCGCATGTGTTACACAAAAGTATATTAAGTTCACACACTTGATTTTGTTATATACAAATGCGATTTATATATTTTTTATTATAGATTTTTTGTTATTTTTTCAAGTAGGTATAACTTCTCACACGCGAACATAAGGACACGCACCTATGTTTGAAGTGAAAACTTTAGCGGCGTTGCGCACTTTTCTTGGAATGGGTAAAAACTTCTAAACTCGCGTCAGGACACGTGACCTCGTAAGATGGCGCAGGGCGCTTGCGCGAATGTTTGCGTTGTCATGTTTGTGTACGATAGCCCAATAAATGAATATTGTATTCTACCACATAAATGATAATACTTTCATACTGATAACTAAAGCAATTCGTGCAAAATGATTCCCTAACCATTCCAAACTATCAAAAATGCACAACTTTAATATTCAAGTTTTCACTTTTGCCGGCACTCCAGGAGTGCGACCCTTTTTTTAAGTAGGTATAACTTCTCACACGTGTACTTACACGCACCCATTTTTTGTACTTCTGTTTATCGGCCTCTCAGCCTAAATCACTCTCTTCTACTTCTTCTCATCTCATCTCGTGATCTGCTGTATTACGATGGACAAATTACTTACCCGTTTAAAGCAGTGCGTTATCGAGTGACACAAATTGGAAATCAAAAATTGTCCCCGATGCCGCATCAGCACGTAGAGGATGGGGTCGAACACGTAGTTGAGAAGCATCAAGAAGTCGGATGCTTTGGCGAATGGGTCCAGCTTCTTCCAGTATCCAGGCCCGAGTGCCAAGTACAAAACGGATGTGACCTGCGTGACAAGTGAATTTTTAAAATATGATTGGAAATAGGAATGAGACAACTCCTTCACCTGGAAGGTTGCAAGATTATTCCACTAGTGCAGTCAGCCAAATCAGGGGGCGCTGGGATAGCTCACTCATATTGGTCACCTTAGAATCCTTAGATACCTGACGTAGTACGTAATGTGACCATACTTTTAACCGAGTTTATAAATACGAGGACGATCTCAATTCGGTCGGTATTTTTATGTATGTACACCGATTTCTGAACCGATTTACGTAATAACTAAAACAAAACCATCTTTGGTGTCTCTAGACGGCGGGAATTTCTTACCACCAGAAAATCCGTCTGCTTGTTTGCCTTCCAATGTTATAAAAAAGTAATTTGTGTTTGATGCGGAATAGTTTCGAATTGGTCCCATAAAATTTTTTGATTCATTATTTTTTATTTTATAAGCATTTTTTATCTTCCTTCAAACTTCTTATTTAATTTAATCATATCAGCAATAAACTAAAAGTAAGTATTTAATATAAATAACTACGTAAAAAAACAGTCTTCAAAACTAAAAAGTTAAAAAATATTAGATTTACCTAATACCAATTATATTACCTAATACCCAATTTTCATATGTGCCATTTACTAATGTATTTGAAGTATTATTATATGCCATTATTAATATATAATATAATCCTATAAATAGAATCGCGTGTGTTTAGTTATCATCTTAATAAGTTTGTAACAAAAGGTAAAACATTTTATCACTACATATAGTATTAAACAAGGTCGCTTCCTCTGTCCCTATGTCCCTTAATATGCTTAAATCTTTAAAACTACGCAATGGAATTTGATGCGGTTTTTTGTAATAGATAAAGTAATTAAAGAGGAAGGTTTATATATTATTTATACATTATATTATACCCGTGCGAAGCCGGGGCGGGCCTCTAGTGTTTAATAATTCACTAGCGTTTGTACTCGAATTTATCTACCTCTGTTTCTCGTTTAAAAATCACTAGCTGCCCGACTTCGCTTCGCTTCGGTTATTCAAGAATAAAAATCCTACTATTATTATAAATAATCCTACTATTATAATTAAAACCTTCCTCAAGAATTGTTCTATTTATTGTTGAAAACCGAATGAAAATCCGTTCAGTACTTTTCGAGTAAATCGCGAACAGACAGACGCGGCGGGGTACTTTGTTTTATATTATGTATTGATAGTTGAATAGACACAGCTTAAGCTCGGCAGTTTTATTTGTGGCCAAATTGCATCTAGACTGATGTCTTTGATACTGACTTGACATCTATACTAATGTTACTATCCATTACGTAACTTGAATTTTATTTAAATTGTTTTGAACGGTATTTGGCTTTATGAATTTGATTTGTTGCAACAATTGTCAACCCTTGATACGCTACCGAACGTTCAGTATTTTTTTACTTTCCATTTAAGTGGCAATAAAACAAATCTTTTAAGCACCGTTTAAATCTCCAGAGATCTATTGTTAAAGTAATCGAGTACACTTATTTGCCTAGTTTGTATTTTTTTGGGTTTTTTTTGCCTCATTTAATGCTATTTAAAGACGGATACTGCATGTTACCCTATGTAAATTACTTAAATTTATATAATAATATTTTTAGATTATTAGAAAGTCAATTAACAACTTTATTAGGAGCAGAAAGTATAATTAAATAAGTTTTATTTTGTAACAGTTGTCAAAACATATGTTTGCCTATTACGTACCACTAAATACCGACCCGTATGTGTCGGAATGGAGACAATGGAAGCTCGATACCGATCTATATAGGTAGGTAAAATAATCAACATGATATGACGACGCCGTCTACGTAATTTTAAAGAAACCAAATGTGAAACAGCACATAAAACAGCACCATATTAAGTCTAAGAAAACAAAGAAACTAGGGATTCATAGTTCTGGAATTAATAAATATCTACTACTTACTTAAAGTTTTACTGTTTACACACTGTCGGCGATATCAGTGAGAAAAGTGAATGAATTCTTTATTGATTATTGTCAGAGTTATCTAATTGAAAATAACATTTCCTGGGATAGGTGCCCTGTTGGCTATTAAGGCTTGCCACTTATTACATTGTGGGACTTTGCGTCTTCGGCTAGACGTGAGTGCCCTGGTTGAGTCTCTGCCTACCCCTTTGGGGATATGAGCGTGAGGATACTTTCGAAGATCCTAATTGCTTGCTAATACACACAGTATTATTAAGTAGGGGTGACGGAACCCAGCAAAAGTTTTTTTTAATCTGGTACGCAGGTATTTGATGAAAACTATAGAATTAAAAAAAATATATTAAAATAGTGCGCCAAAACGTTGCTTTGAGAATATAGCGCTTCGATGGCTTTGGTGCGTCACTTGCCTGTTGTTATTTGTTATCCCTGTCTGAAATATGCGTTAGTCAAGCGTAAAATGGCACTTCAATGTGTGATGCAACGTCATACGTCAATTTTCAAAAAGTAATAAAACCCAAGAATATAAGGAAAACATAACCTCATCACTCGTGTAATGTGTCTTGCTTTACGTCATGTGTGCGCTGTGTGATGTATTTATACAACATGGATTATAAAACGCTTTCTCTATTTACAAATACAAATACATTTTTCGAGTAATTTCATTCATTTGATGTTAATTTACTACTATCCCATACAATCACATATCTTACCATCCATGTTTCATCTAAATATCCGTAAGTACATAATAATATTACTTTTTTAAACTTCACAAACATATCATCAAGAAACACGTATTTATTAAAAACAAATCTCATAACTAAATATTTTTGTCGAAATCAAACATATTTATAATGATTTATTAAAACAATTTTAATAATAAAATAATGTAAACAAGAATGGATTTTTTTTAACTATGACTAATTTGTAGCAAACAAATATTCTAACTACTCATTTTTATCTTAAAGCAATTCATCTGATGTGTCATAGCTTTTCAAAATGTCACAATCCACTGTCACAAACATTTTTTTTTTGTGGAAAATGGAGTTTAGGCTTCTTTTTAGGCCTCTGTTACACAATCTCAAAGGAAGTTTTAGTACCGCGCTTACTCATTAATATGGATCCTTTCATTAAAGCGTCTATAACCAGTCTTAATATAAAGAACAAATTAAAAAAATATATTTTAAGAGAATGTCCGAATGTAGCATTACACACAAGCAATAAGTAGTTTAAGTAGTACATTTATTGATGTTTTATTATTATTAGCTGTTCTAACAATTAATTATATAAAATATAGCTAACAAGTTTCTGATGAAGCTAAGCCGTTGATGGCCTTTTTTTTAACGTGTGGAAATCCATCATGGATACCCGCCACTTTCCGTTGATGGCCTAGTTCCTTGTATCTCAACACTGGCGATACATATGTGTGTTAGAATAACAAATCTCCATGTGTTGATGTAGTATTTTGTAATTGAAAACTTTTTGTATTATGTCATTTTCAAATTTCACATTTATCTATTTTGTTTTAATTAGTGTACACGTTAATAATGTTTAACCATTCAATTACCAATGCAAATGTAAATTTTATATTATGTCAATAACAAGAAAAAACTTTCACTATCCGCAAGTAACATTAAACTGTTATTAGTTATATCAGGTACGTCATTTATGTAAAATATACATTGCTTTGGGTTACTCCAAATTTGTTCAAAGGCGCTGCGATTTATATTCATTATTTTTATCAAATTTGTTCAATCAACATACTCAAGATAAGATATGATTATTCTGAGTATTTTTCATTACCTGCGATTTTTTCCTAATTACATGTACCAAACCATGAAAAAGTATACCTGTCTGTAGTAACAATAATGTTGTTCTATTTTGATAATTAAGTTGTAACAAAATTTTGGTTATTAATGTACGACACTCCAAAAGTATATTTTGAACTTTTGCGACAAACGACATAAGTTACTAAACACGACGAGTTAGGTGAGAACCATTTAATACTAACACACTAAAACAATTGAAATTACTAAATAAATTTGAAATTACGCTTTGCCAGATAATTTAGCTGAGAAAATTATACGGTCAAATATTCACCAAATTGTGGTCGTAATACGTCTGAAATTTCAAAATGTTCCAACAAACTCGCCATATTTCCCGTATAGCCAATCAATGGTCATCTCGATGCAAGTTGCGCATCACAGATATGATAAGTAATGAGTAATATTTCCGGGTGAAATTAATTTATTAAAAGTGAGGCTTGGTGTTCCATTACACTTTGAAATACAGTTTCGCGCTTAACTACTTATATGAAACAAGTAGGCAAACGAGGCTTACAAGCAGGAGACAATTAGCACAAACCCGACAAAATACAAGTGTTTTGTGTCACGTCACAAAAAAAAATATTTCCGGATTTTTAAATAAGTACATTAATTAATATTACGTTAGTAAATTACCATTTTGAAACTTATAGTTCGTTCGAATCACTGTTAAAAACAGTTATTTACACTTTATTTTTTTCACTGTCAAATAGCCTATTACGTAATTTTTACTGGATGTAGCGACTTTTCAGTAAGTCTTAGCGACAAAATAAGTTTTGACAACAGTAATTTTTATATAGACATTTATAATTTCATCTAAAAATTCACCACGTGTCGTTGCATTATTACAAAGCCCTTGACACATTATTGAAATGGTCATATTTAGTGACCGCTGGAGTCGATCGCAGCGACTGGGATGTAATGAGTAGGCAATATTTACTGCCAACAGAGTCCTTCGACTGTGCTCAGCGAAAATTAATTTTAACGAATTTTGTCTTTAGTTTGAATTAAATAATTACTTTCATTGCTATTGAAAGTGAACTGTAAGACCTTCTTTGATAAACGTGCTGAGATAAAAGGGAGGCATCCGTTTCTGGAATCTTATCTTATGATGACCAATCGCTTAGATTCATGGCGGTCATTAATTTATTTTTATTAATAAATGTTATTATCAAGGCATGTAAAACAAATTGCACTTTGTGGTATAGGTTTAACGTAACAAAAAACTAAACTGTATGTCTAGAATTGATATCTATAATAAGAATTGGCAGGGCAGAGAAACCTCTGCGCACGCCCCTGCATTACCCACTTGAATATCCACCTAAGAGAGCTTGTAGGTTTTACTGGACAGATTTGTTTTCACTTAAAGTGTTAAACACTTGAGAACTTTTGTTACGATCGGTCCTCGTAGAGTTAGTGTGAGTCGCTGCTAAACTTAAATAGTGCCGTAGATAGTTACTGCTTAAATTTAATCGCCTACACTATTTTTGAAATATAACTGTCGTAGTGTCGTGGTACCAAGGAGTGCCTTCACCTAATCCTGGACGTCCTGTTTGTGCCCCTGTCTACAACCTGGTCCACATTATTTACATGCCAGTCCGTACTAATTAGAACCGCGTCCTCCCAGTTTGACACGCGTTCCCTACGCAGAGCGCCGCTACCGCTTTAGCTGCTACTCTTTTGTAAAAAGTTGTATAAAAAGTTCCATATCTAAGTCATTACACTCCATTTTAAACTAAATACGTCCACTCGCCACAAACCCGTACAGTAGTTATGCGCTAAATTATGTGCTTCGGCTGTATTGGTCAAGCTTCGTAAATCCGAATGTATTTTAAAGATGTCTATAAAGAGTTCTTATTACACACAATTAATAATTTCGCTTGATTATAGATTAGGTCAGTCAATTTGAAATGAAAACATAAAGTGTAAAAAGAGTAACAAGTGTAAAGCAGAAGCGCATTATTTAAGTAGCAGCAGCAGCATTAGCATCAGCAGCTGGAGTAATGTTTTACTCCGTGGAACTGGACGCAGGAGGGACACGGCGAACCGAGTTTGAGTTTTGAGTTGAAGAAGTTAAAGTTGAACGTCGTCGCTGATGTCGCGGACGTATGTAGGTAGTAGGTACCACAGATTTAAACAGAATTAATCAACATAATATTAATATTATCGTAATATTTGCGTTTCGTTAATTGTTTTTTTTTACGTTTTCACTGTTGTTTTGAATACTTAATTTAACATTTTTAAATTTTATGGCACTTTAAGAGTCCATTAATAATTATTTTAACAAATATTAATTGTATGTTAATGTTGACAGAATTCGCGCGACTCCCACGTCTTAAAGTTATGATACAGATCTGTGGCATACAAATATCGCATAAGTTTACAAATGTTACCTTTGTCAGAGTCTCCAACATCCATTTTTGTTAATCGACTGTAAAAAAGAAGAAGGTTATATAGGCTACATTTTGTTTATATGTTTGTTACACGATTGTTCAGCCAATAACGATCCTATTTTCACTGACCAAGAAATCGCGTTACAAACATACAACAAAAAACATTCCTTTGTCAACGATTTCGTCAAGATTCGTCGTGGAAACCAATGTAGTATTATGTACTTTGGTGTAACTGAAACACCACAAGTGGGTTGTTGATGAAACTGATGTGGGACTATCTCGGAATCATCGGCTATGTTTGTACTAAGATAGAATTGTCAAGTCGGGTTCCTGCACGTTCACTGCGATTTATTTGTTGCACCACTAACTAATGACAGTTATTAAAAATAAGAATCGCAGCCAGGAAACAAACAAACTGAGAAACATTTACTAAAAACAACAAAAATCTAGAAATGTTTAAAATGTGTTCTGGCCATTTTGATTTGCCTGGATGTTATGTCTTTTTATATCTTTATTTCTACTGAATAATATACATAATTTGTATATTATTATGTATTATACCTGAATCGTTAGTAACTGTTCTTCTACTTAGTGCCTGCGACTTTGCTCTCGCATAAAAGTACAATGGTTTATGAAAAATGCAGTATGATTCTGCTCAGTACCTACTTACTCGTAGTACTGAACACTAATATTAAATGATATGACATTAATGTATGTAGGAATCTGATGGCGGAAATGAGAGCCTCAACAATTCGCCAACTTTGTAAGCTTTTTTAACAATAAATTCGTATTTTGATTTGATTTAAGCAATAACACAAATCAAATGAAGTCCCGGTGTCCGATGACGGGTTCGAATCCCAAACTTTCGAAAATTTTCTAATAAAAAAAACGTTGCTCGGGATTGGATATGTGCCCGGTTGGCGAAGATTTTACTTACTCCGGGCATCCGGGGATCCGGGCAAGTCGCTGAGAAACTCTGTTACCATACTCTTATAGTCTATAACCTAAGGAAGAAATGGAAAATGAATTTAGAAATACCAAGCACACGAAATCGAAAATTACTTCGCTATTCCATTTTGCTCCAGTAAACAAAACTATTAGAACGTTCATATAAAATGCTTATTTCACCTTAGTGATATATTAAACTGGTGCCAACTTAAAGCATACATGGCTCGGAGCAATTTTTCCAATTCCAATTCCATTCCAGAGGCGAATTGAACGCATCCGTCGTGTAGAAAAGGCTTGTATAAAATTTACATATGATGTAAAGCAGATAGATATTGCTTGAAGCGCACTTACTCCATATCTCGTCGCGTCTTTGGTTAATCCATTGTCTATATTTTGTTAGTGATGTGATAATCCCAGCTAGTTTGTTCACTTTAGTTTTTGAAGTGAACATTTCTTTAGCGGCATTGCGCACTTATTTTGGAATGGGTAAAAACTTCTAAACTCATGTCAAGACACAAGACATGACCTAATCGAAAATTCGTAAGACGGCGCAGGGCGCTTGCGTATATGTCGACGAAGAAGTTTCACTTCAACAAATACGTATTAGCTATTGCTCACAACTTATGCCAGTCTACTGCCTACCCTACCCTTCTAGCATAGAACATGATAAAACAAACACTTATGTTTTGGTACCAGACATAACTAAGGCGGTGATGCCAAACTTAACTCGCGTCAGAACACGTGACCTGATGACGTGACCGACACATGATACGAAAATTCGTAAGACGGCGCAGGGCGTATGCGCGAATGTTCGTGTTGTCATGTTCGTGTACGATAGCACAATAAATGAATATTGTATTCTACCACATAAATGATAGTACTTTGATACTGATAACTAAAGCAATTCGTGCAAAATTATTCCCTTACCATTCTAAAATATCAAAAATGCACAACGTTAATATTCAAGTTTTCACTTTTGCTGGCACTCCCGGAGTGCAACCCGTCGTTTCTTTAATGGGATACGACTACAAACAAAGAACGGATCGTTTTTTCACTGGCCTGTGGTTTGGGCTGGTATTCAACCTATTCAAGTCTACCGGATGCACTTTTTTCTGGACTGGAGTAATTATAGTGGTAGGAAAACGTAAGGCGATGGATTTCTATCATAGTAAGTTTACTGCACTATGCTCGTCTCTTACGACTTCCTAAGTACAAAGGCAGACGTCTATTCTGACACAGGGGACTAGGGTATACTACTGTCACTATTTATGTATGCTATATTTTATACAAGGTACCTAATTAAGTACATACCTACCCATACAAGTTAGTGTATTGTGTTGACTTTCAGTTGAAAAAACTTTTACAGGCTAGAGGCCGCTTGCAAATTCCTACGTTCAAGTTAACCCAGAAAGAAACAAACGACTCTTATTAGTAAAACGAGATGCAATTTCAATTCGCCCAGTAAAAAAGTATTTATATGTAATAGTATCGTGACCTAACACCCATAACACAAGCATATAATTTGCTTACTTTAGGGTTAGATTCAATTTGTGTGATTTGTCCAGGGGTATTTTCATTTTTTTTATTTTTTATACACCACTACACACACAGTTACAAACTTGCGACACCGCCGCCGCCGGGGGCGGCGAAGACCCGCCCTGGACGGAACACAGCCACGATGTCCTCTTCTGACACAAACCAAGATCCCACCCTAAGCCGAGGTACGGTCTCACAGGAGACACCCCAGGCCCCACCCATAATTCAATCTCTGGCTGAGCACTCTGCTCGCCCACTAGGCCGGTGACGATGTAAAAGTCATTAGACGAACACAACAGTAGACATTTCGAAAAAAAAGTTCATAAAGTTCACACTCATGTCTATCCTAGACTCCTAGTAAAAGCATTCCACGTAATGGGAAATGAGACATAGCTAAAATAACTTATTAAGTTTATGTCTTCTCTTTTCTTTCAGAATAAAAGGAAAGATTGACAAAACAGATGTACAGTGTGAATATGGATGTTTACTGGAGACAAAGTTGAGCATCCCGTGGTTTAATCGATTGGGTTTTATCCGAGAGAGGTAGGTATTAAGAGTATTAATATAATATGTAATAGTATTAAAAAATAAACAATTTTGTCAAAAGTCAAATCATTGCCAGCAAAGCATTATTCATGTAAGCAAAATATCTCGTTTTGAACAACGTTTTTCATTTCCGATATTTTTGCAATAAACCGTATTACAAATAATTGAGTGCCTCATCAAGTAAGAGTGCTCGAGCGCAATGAAAAGTTGCTCATGTCCATATATTAAGTTAATAGGTCCTGGCACTAAGTACGCCCTTGATTTTAACGATGCACCAAAGGCACGAAACAAATTTAAATTGGTTGGCCAGGCTCTAACTCAATTGACGCTCGTAGACTGCGTTGTAACCATTTACATTAATATTGCATTGTACCTATAGTAATGTACTATTTACGTTAAGATGCATTGTACCTATAGTACTGTACTATTTACGTTAAGATGCATTGTACCTATAGTACTGTACCATTTACGTTAAGATGCATTGTACCTATAGTACTGTACCATTTACGTTAAGATGCATTGTACCTATAGTGGTGTACCATTTTTTTTACATTAAGACTGCATTGTACCTATAGTACTGTACCATTTACGTTAAGATGCATTGTACCTGACTGAGAGGCTGACATTGAGACTGCGTTGTGATGAATTACGTTAAGACGACGGATACCTACCAATTACATAAAAGACTGCTTGATACTTATTGCACCATTTACATTGAGAGTGCGTTGTAACAAGAGTATCATATACGTTATGACTGAGTTGTAACTAATTACATGAAAACGACATTGTACCTATAGTAGTGTATCATTTACATTGAGACTGCGTTGTAACTAGAGTATCATATACATTATGACTGAGTTATACCTGTAGTAGATACCAGTTACATTAAAACTACATTGTAACTATAGTGGTGTACCATTAACATTGAGACTGCATTGTACCTAGAGTATAGTATACGTTATGACTGCGTTGTAACCAATTGTATTAAGACTGCAGTGTACCTGTAGTAGATACCTATAAATTACATAATAGCTGCGTTGTATTTATTGTACAATTTACATTAAAACTGCGTTGTACCTATAGTGGTGTACCATAAACACTGAGACTGCGTTGTAACTAGAGTATCAAATACGTTATGACTGCGTTGTAACCGACCCAGGAATCGAAACCGGGACCTCATGAAGTCAAGTTCAACACCTGGACCGCTAGACCACAGAGGCGATGGAGTATCATTTACATGATAACTTTCTTATTAGAGCCCGATTCCTACAATCAACGAACCGTTATCCGTTAATATAACTATTGGTTGTTCATCTAAAAGTAACGGAGCGTTGCTCAAAGTTAAACAAAATGAAATTATAAATAGACAGCAAACGACCAAAGTAAAAAATCTGTTTTACTATTCGTACGAAAAACTACCGTTCGTTAGCAAAAACGATTAGTTTCTTAAAATATAGAAACTGGGCAAAAGAATACTTTGTAGCTGTAGTAGGTACTACCAATTACATTAAAACTGCATCGAAAACGTAGTAAGATTTAAATTAAAACGTAATTGCAACTATATTTTGATTTACTTCAAATCTAACTGGTGAATATAGTACAATTTACATTTAGACTGCATTGTAACTATAGTAACATTTAGATTAAGACTGAGTCGTAAGTGTTGTACGATTTATATTAAAACTGTGTAACTGTAGTATAATTCACATTAAGACTGGATTTTAAATTTTACATTAATATTAAGTTGTAACTATAGTAACATTTACATTACGACTGTTTGTAACATCATTTAATTTAAGACAAAGTGGTGAAAAGGTACCATTCACATAAAAAAACTGCGTAGTAACGGTAGTATTAATCACACTTCCCCGTGTTGGTCCGGGCTTCTTTGTAGAATAGACCAACTGCCTTCCTTGCCAGGCAGCTCGTAAAAGGCGAGCATAGGCTCACCGTCACTAACACCGTGATATCTAACTAGGTAGTGGAGTTTAGCAGCGACTCGCCCGGATTGGTACCACCGCCTTACCCATTCCTGCCGCCATAACGTCATGACGTGTTCCG
>DVZK01000293.1:0-12756 GCA_018236665.1 Calephelis perditalis | reverse complement strand
CGGCTAGTCGTGGGTACCCTGGTTGTGCCTCTGCCTACCTCTTCGGGGATATGGGCGTGAAGATACTTACTTACTTAAGATATTTCAACACTATCAAAACATTGAAATGATACTTATTTGATTAGGTTTTTTATGTTATTATTTCACCGTTCCAAAGATATACACAAATTTGTTACATGTTTTACAAAGTAGCAAAATAGTATAGTTGCCTATCCATACTTTCAAAACAAATGTGTGTCCCTACTGTTGTGTTCTGGTTTGTATGTTAATATTAATTCCAATATGTTATTCAACTTATAATTACCACTTAAGAGTCATCTATTCATGACTATCGAGATAAGTGGTACCTATTCATTTTTACCATCAAAAAATCCGTTTGTGGCTAACAAATATCTAATTACTATAGGTTTTAAAAATTATTTGTTATAGGTAATCATCGAATTAACGTGCCAATTGTAATAAATAATATTAAGAGCATTTAGTGATGTTGTATTTATATTTTTCACAGATCGAATGTAGGTGTGAAGAGCGTATAGCGGAGGAGCAGAGAAGATGTCGCGAAACTATAGCAAGGGTTGAAAGGGAACGTGACGCTCAGATTTCAGCGTTAAATGACCGGCTCGCCGCTAGCGAGGCTGAATCGTCCGATCTGAAGCAAGAGGTATTATTTATTTTTCATCGTTGTGAGAACGCACAAAGTATTATTAATGCATTTAGTATTATAACCGCCACTTGCACGTTCCTGGTTTAGATATTAAACTGTAAGTTAGCTTCTAACTTGGGTTAAATCATTCTCCCATATTTTCCCAGATCAGTTAATTATATTTTAATTTTCAATTACGGACTCTTAATACGTATCTTAAAAATTGAAAGTAAAAAAAAGTCATAAATAAAAATAAGTTAAACATAAATAAATATAGTTATTGTTGCTAAAAAAAGCTGGATCTCGAAGCAGGTCCCACCTGATATCCATATCATAACGCGCATGAGTTATTGAACTTGATCGAGTAAATAATATGGAATATCAGTGTTTGTGATCTATTTATTTTAAGTTAGATTCTTTTATTTGCTTTTTTAGTTAAAAACTCAGAACGTCCTTGCAGAATTTCGAGCACTAATTTAAAAAGATCTTACATCAATATTACCCACAATAAATTTTGCATTGGGACGTACAAGCGGCCAAGGAGAGTAGGTATTTAAAATTTTGCTCAAACAACAACTTCGTTATGTATATAGTTTGCTGCTCACTTTGGAAAATATAAACTGCGACAGTTTACCAAGGGAGAGTTATAAAATAATATATGAATGACCCCTGACTGTATTATTGTAGGTGGGTCGTTTACGCGGTGTAGCGGAGACGCTCCGCAGCACGGCGGAAGCGAGTGCGCGAGCGGCGCGGGAGGCAGCGGAGGCGGCGCAGACTCACGCGGCGGCGCTGCTGGCGGCGCGGGAGGCGGAGCGTCGCGAGCGGGAGGCGGCGGCGGCCGCACGCGCCGACCTGGAGGTCGCCACCGCCGAGCTGCGGGAGCTGCGCGCCCAGCCACCGCCGCCGCCCGACCCCCGCCTGCCCGAACTCAGGCGCGAACTAGCACTCTTGCGGCAGCAGAACAAATGTAAGTACAGTCGATACTTACTGATAAACTAGTTTCAGCAAAGCTGCAAATACCAGAGAACCAGCCAGGTAATCTTCAAGCTTATTGCAAGTAATGTACCGCAACTGCTATAATATAGATTTGTCTACTAAATGTGTAACCAAATAAATTAAAAAGCATATTTCAATAATGAATTTCACCAACAACTTAAATAATTCAAAGAATTATTCCTAGCTTATAGTCAAGATATTTTTTATTGTTTATTTGATGCGCAAATTATCTAGGTACATCTGTGTACTGTGTGTCAGTCAGTGGTACTATCGGAGAACCATGACTGATGAGATTAGTCACGTTATCTTTAACGCAAGAGAAACACTTGAACAAAAGTTGATAAAACCAAGACAAGCTTATTTTTCATTTAAATATGCGATCCTTTCACAAGGAATTTTTATTCTTTCCAAGACGCAAGCCACAAAAATCATAATTTGACTCCAATTGGCACTAGCAACTTCAAATTGGCCATCACCAATCAACCGAATTACGTCCTCTACTAAAAATCGAACTCCACAATCACGCACCAAAGCTTAGACACGCGTCATATACTCGTACGTAAAAATTTAATTTTTTTTTATCTCAATTGGTTGTCATCTAAATAATGTGACAAATGTCATTGGCTGTTGTGACTGACGAGTAAACAACACGAAGGCAAATTGATGAGTTTATTGGTTAATGACCAGTAGCCTCCGTATCAAAAATTCACCAGCGGGGCTATTCAGTATCTTTTCAATGATAATCACTGGGTAAAGTGCACATCAAATAGCTGTCAAATGACGTGTTTTGTATTTGCTATCTCCTTTCTGTTTGTCATAGGAGATAGCACATCTAAAGAACACTTCATTTGACAGCTATTTGAGCTACACTTTACCCAGTGATCATCACTGAAAATTACGGAATGAGCCCCCAGACCTGGTGCAAATAATGGACCCGTCTGTGACGGTTGATTTTGGTAATAAATTCATCTGATTAAGAGTCAATGGGCATTGGAGACATATAATTTGAAAATGGGAGATTATAATTACTGTTTCTTTGCAGCTCTCGCCGAAGCCCAAGAAGAATTACAAGCACAGATACTAACAAGAGGAGTGGAACAGGGCCGCAGTTTACTGGACGGTGTAAGCGGACCCTTGGTGGTGAACAACTCCTTGGCACATGAACTATCACAAATGAGTGATGATGAGGTAAATATATAGATTTTTTTGAAAATTGTTGAATCATTAAAATGCTTTTTACGATCGACAGTATCAGGCTTGCACTTATTGAACAGGGTATCCACTTTCGAAATGCGCTGAAATATTACAAAAACTGTGGTTTAAAATATTAAAGATTAAATCTACTTGAGATTTTTGGATATTACTTTTCTACTGTAACGGATTATTGTGTTATTGATTCTTAATGCATGTTAAACGCATGATTGAATGGCGGGAACAAGAAAAACTCTCACTCCATTTGCTTCTGTAGCTCGTTCAGTCTTGTGTAATATCTAATCAAAATTATTATCAACCGAGCACTCTCAGTACTTGTTTTTGAAGTGAAAACTTCTTTAGCGGCGTTGCGCACTTTTTGGATTATTTAAAAACTTCTAAACTCGCGTCAGATCGGCGGATCGAAATTTCGTAAGACAGCGCAGGGCGCTTGTGCGAATGTTCGTGTTGTCATGTTTGTGTACGACAGCGTAATAAATGAATATTGTATTCTACCACATAAATGATAGTACTTTCATACTGATAATTGAAGCAATTCGTGCAAAATTATTTTCTAACCATTCCAAAATATCAAAAATTCACAACGTTAATATTCAACACCGGCATTCCTGGAGTGCAACCCGGTGGTTTTTAAAAAACATACAATGTCGTATAGGTATGTAGGTAGTAATTAAGAGTAGTAGTAGGTTGTATAGGTATGGGGTACTGCTACAAAATTCGGTAAATACTACAAACTACCTGATTAATAACCCTTTATATTACTTACTAATTAAAAAAAAATCGGCGCATGGTCGTTGACTTAGCGCTCGAGTATACTATCCATAAGTCCATCCAGACTACTCCAGGCAATTAATATGTAACAAGTCATGCGAATGAGTTCAGCAACATGTTATTTAGGGCAAGCGTTAACGTATCTTGTATCAGATATCTCGACCCCATCGCCCACTAGTAAAATGCATACTAATACATAGTAATATCTATTTCCATACTAATAACTAATATTATAAATGCGAAAGTTTGAGTGTGTCTGTCTTTCGGCATGTCTGTCTGTTACTCTTTTGTGACTAAACCGATGAAAAGTATTTGACGGGATTTAATATTCATAAAGCTAGAGATCCGAGTTCAAGAAATTTGAGTTCAAAATTGACAAAAATTTAAAACGTTTAATCAAAAAATTTAGCCCTTTTTTGTAAAAAAATAAAAAATTATAATTGGGTGTGAAAATCTATTCTAAGATGACAAAGTGTTGAGTTTGAGTTTGAGTCGCGTGTAAATGGCTACTATTTTGATTATCTTTATTTGACTTAAATTTCTTACCATCAAAACGTCCTTCTACTTATTTGCTTTTTCTTAAGGCAAAGTTCTAAGCCTTAAGTTAATTCACATTTTAGTAGGACATTGATTAGTAAGAAAAACGCATAAATAAGTTTATGTAAAATTCAAAGCAGCTTAATAGGAAAGCATTTGGATGTATATTCTTCAGTGGAGTTTGTAATAAACACGAATTATAACATTTCATTCATATGCATCTTATTTTATTTTATTTTCAGTTGACAAACATATTTTTATTTAAATCATGCCAAAAACTTGTCCAAAAAATTAACAATTACACGAATAACAACAAAACTAATAAAAAATCCGAACTGAACTATTTTCTTCAACATGGTATGTTTCATCCCAAAATTAGGTCAAGCATTATAGGCAGACAATTTTTTTCTTAAAGCTATCATTTCTGATATATAACGTCTAAAGGTTGTAACTTTCATTCTTATAATTACTCTTATCTAATCTAATTTGACTCTAAACTTTTTTTGAACTATTGATACTATCAATACTGTTAAAATATATATCAAAATTGCAATATATTAAGAATAAAATTACATAGATATATTTAAGGCTACATAATAAAACTAATAAGGCTACATAATAACTGCATACATAATAAAAGAAAGAGTGAATCGGCATCTTTTGGCTTAATATTATTCCTCCTTCGACCCTTCCTTTACTTTCCATCAGGTGAGGTATAGGATCATCAGGCTTAAACTATTAGTATAAAAAATGTGTTTTCGATGGACTTAATATTTAAATTATATATCTTATATTTTATACCTTTAAATGAGCAATTCTTGTATATATATTTATATATAATTGAAATCTCGGAATCGGCTCCAACGATTTTCATGAAATTTAGTATGTATAAATAAAATATCATTTTATTTGTGTTTAAACTGAAAATTTTATTCGTGTTTAAACTGAAAAATAAGACTCTTCTTAAAATCTATTGACGAATAATGATACTATTTTTGTGAGCAATAAAGTTGTTCCACCAGATGGCGTAGTCAAGTGACACGAAGTCAATAAGTGTTTGCTAAAAAAAATACCGAGCGAAGCTCGGTCATCCAGGTACTATACAATAAATTGTTAAAATAATAAATAAATAAGTGAATATGTTTAATGTAACACAAAATTTTAGATACTGACACCTACTAATATCGACTACTAATATATTCATTACAAGCCTCACACTTCTCCATTTTTGCAGCATGCTAAAAGGGATACAGACTGTCATGTACAAGCTAATTAGACATATAGTAATTTGTTAAAAGAAAACAGCGATAACTTAAAATTAGTTTAGTGAGTGGGCAACGAAATTACCACCATGAGCTCATATTTATGAATCCAGTTATTTACTAATTAGACAAATTAGGACTTACCCAAAAATCGTATCTCAATCTCCAAATGTTAATACACAACTTTTGTGTGTGCACATCATGTTTATTAAATTAAGTAAGTATCTTCATACTCATATCCCTGAAGTGGTAGGCAGGGCACCTACGACTAGCCGAAAACACTGTCACACAATGTGATAGGTGGCATGCCTATCGCCAACTGGGCACATCTCTAATCCCAGACAATCGTATTTTTATTAGGAAATTGTAAATATATGGACCCGGGAATTAAACCCGGGACCTCAAGAAGTCAAGTCCGATGCCGGACCGCTAGACCACAGAGGGATGTTTATTACCATGAAGAAAATGGAACTTGGTCTTTATATAAGTTTTTTGTAATAGTTTTTTTTTAAATTGCAGCTAGTGGTTTTAGCTTTTCATATAGTTATAAGACGTTCATGACACTTATGTAATATTTTATATGATATCGTGGCCCATTATCTGCTACGACCAATTTTAAGGTCTACCGGCGACAATACGCAACATAACTTTACGTGGATATGAACGTGGATTACCTACTACATTAATTTTAACGTTTTTATAACATAGTACGCTTCTGTGGTCTATCGGTTCGGCATCGAACTTGACTTTTTGAGGTCCCGGGTTCGATTCCCGGTTAGGCAACAAAGAAAAATAGAAAATGTAGGTATGTTTTCAATTTTCTACTAAAAATGAATTTGCCTGGTATTGGATTTGTGCCCGGTTGGCGATAGGCTTTCCCACCCATCACATTAATATGTCTTCGGCTAGTCTTGGGTGCCCTGTTTGTGCCTCTGCCAATAGCTTCCGGAATATGGGCGAAAAGATACTTTTTTTAATAACATACGTTGACTTTAAACGAAGCCACAAACTACTTAACGTTTTATTACTATTATTGCGTCTAAACTAGCCGACCAGACGAACTTCGTTTACTTGGTACTCCAAAGTCCCTGCGTACCTTGCAGGAGGATGGGGGAAAGATATGAACGTGTATGTAAGACGACCTGAACGATCAAGCGTTTCTCTACATACCGGATTTCAAGTTATTTGGACACATTACTGAGTGTTGCTATGTCTATCAATTCTTAACCAAAATTTTTAACATTTGTAAAAAACAAAAAGAAAATCCGATCACGAGTTAATAAATTATAGCCTAATTTACATTTTAACTTTTACCTTTTATCCCACGGATTCTTCATTTATCGAACGAGATAAAATGTAACCTATAGCTTTTTGCTAAACATAAAATAGGTTCCTACCTGCGAAATTCCATTACGATAGGTTCAGTGTAAGCGGTGTAAATCGCGGTAATGGGACAGACAGACGGACATACACAGTAAAGACAAACACATGAAAATTTTAAAAATATGTTCTGGTGCCTGTAAATATGTTCTGATGCCCGTCATTATTTTCAAATATATTGCATTGCAGTCACTTTTTTTAAATATATTCAAAAAAAAAATCACAATCTATATATATAAAAGAAAGTGGTGTTAGTTACACTATTTATAACTCAAGAACGGCTCAACCCATTAGGCTGAAAATTGGTGGGGAGGTAGCTTAGAACCAGGAGAAGAACATAGGATACATGTTATCCTGTTCGATTATGAGGAAACTGGGAAAAACAACATTGTTAATTTTCCCCATACAAACTGAACGGGCGGAACAAAGTTCGCGGGAATAGCTAGTAAAGGACAAATATAAAATAAATAAGCTTTCAAAGGAAAACATCCTTATCGTTAGTGGCCCATTCGTTTAATAGTTATATTTATTTAGTTAAATACCAATAACCAATCTTGTGTCGATCACGCATTTGTAGGGTTAACTTCACAGAAGACCAAAGTAATAACGGTTGTATTCAGTTTTGTTTACTCAAGGGAAACCTAACAGTGCGTTTGACGCAGTTTCAATATCAAAGTTGCATCAATTTTAATATAATTTAAAGACTCATTTATACGAATCTTTATTTAATGCGGCTTTGAAAGATTACCCGCCTTGGACAGCAGTGTTATTCAGTTTTAGTTTGTGTTCAACTAGACGAAGGTTCGATCTTGAAGTGACAATGAGAAGAGAACACCTGGATAGAAACTTTCAAAGTCAAATCTTGATTCCATAAAATGAATTATTGAATTGTTTAAGGGTTATCGGGGTCATGAAGAAGATTGTAAAGTTGAAAACATTTTTATAAGGGAGGCTACTCATAGATATATTTTTTAATAATACGAAAACACTTTTTTTTCCAATGCGGAATTAATGCGTAACTGCTTTACAACTTTGACTTTTTTTCTCGATTATTTTATCATGATCAGTAAATGTCACACTCCTACACGTCTTGAGTAGTATTTTAATGTAATTAATGCAAACAAACAGGCGGTGCACCTGGTGGTATCAATTAAATAGGAGTCAGTAAGTTTAGTGACAGATTGAAAATAGCTTAGGTTTGCCAAGTGTGGTACCTAAGGATGGTCATTACTCTTTAGTGTTTCACAAACTTTTGTACCTTTACCTACAATTTCGAGAATACGGGCGTGAAGATACATACTTTTAAAATTATCTAATATGCGTGTTCTTGAGTATTAAAATGAATTTTAATCCATTGGTATACTAATAAGTAAGTCACAGTTCAAGTAATATTACTTATCTCCAAAATAAAATTTATTTATCGCAAAAATACAAACTTGCCATTATCTTGTTTTGATTTAGGTACAGTGGTGTTATAAAAAAACTCAACCTGATGTTAGAGTTGCAAAAAATACCTTTTGTCAATTCGAGTTCTAATACCGTACAAAAATGTTCAGCCTACACGTGAAAATAATAGTGAGTACTCACCCTAACAAGTTTTTAAGTTATATGATACTATAGAAGTGCCATACAATTTTCCATTTGTGTTTGTAGACAGATGGTACAGAAAAACAAAAGTAATTACATTCAGTGGCCATATCTGTGTTTTTGTACTGAAACCTTTTGTTTTTCTCTCTGAGAATAAACCGAATACATTCAGGTTACATGAGGATTAGTGGCTTTACCATATTCGGAATAACTATTTTGTTTGGCGGTACTGTTGAACAATACTTACATTATCTTAGATGTGTGTTTATTTAAATCATCGTCATGTTCGTATCATCACGTTCGTATCCTGTCTAATCTGAACTAAAATTCAATTCATGGTTCCATACACCAAAATCAGAGTTTGTTGAACCCTAAAATGTACACTTAATACCTACCTGAAACCACGTGGATTAACGTTTTCTTTCTTATCTGTAACATTGAAATAAACCAGCGGCTATCTTGGCTTTTTGATCACTTCAACGCGATGGTATCGGCTTGATTTGTAAATTCGTTTTAGGTTTACCCATTAATTTAAATAATTTGAGGTCAAACATGTTTATTGGCCTTTGACGATTAGCCCTTGACGACCAACCGGCTGGATGCCCTTCTGCATTCCTAAGCGGTAATTCAACAGTTAAATACAAATTTGTTTTAACACTGTTATTTTAACAATAACAGAAGTTTACGTTCACATTAACAAGTTTTTCTTAGTTTTTGGGCTTGAGCATCTGTTATTGGTCAAGTTGAGTTAATTTATCGCCTCTGGGGTCTAGCGGTCCGGTGTTGAACTTAATTTCATGAGGTCCCGGGTTCGAATCCCGGGCAATGGAAAGAAAATGTGGTGTTTACAATTTTCTAATAAAAAAAAAGGTTGCTCGAGATTGGATATTTGCCCGGTTCGGCGATAGGCTTGCCACCTATCACATTGTGGGACTTAGTGTCTTCGGCTAGTCGTGGGTGCCTTGGTTGTGCCTCTTCGAACGTACATAAAAGAAAAAGATACTAGGTAGGCATAAATAATAAAGTTTCTTTAACAAAGTACAGTGCATCTAGTACTTCATCTTCAATACACGTCACGTTTTATTCAGATCAATTTGGTGCCTATATTTGCTTTATTTTTTTTATTTAACTCTTTTTTGTGCACAAAACAACCAAAAAAGCGAGTTTATCTTCAAGAGGTTTCTCTCAGCAAATCCAAAAGCGAACAAGCAATTAAATAAAACCAAGATAGTTCTTAAAGGAGATGAAGAATACAATATAGTAGTGTTAAAAACAAAAAAATACTTTAAAAAACTCAAACACAAACATTAGTAATGCGCCATCAACTAATTACTAATTACAATGCTCCTAATGAGTGCCTAACGTTTTTTACCAACAAAAAGCACAAGAAGCGGTAAACGATGTAACATTAAATAAACATGATACCAACTATAGTTAAAGTATTGTATTTAAAAGTAATACTACCGCAAGACCTCGTCTAACAAGAGAAAGTTATATCAGAATTCACCGCAAATAGATGGGTTGGCGAGAATTGGTTACTGGCAGTTTTTAAACTGTGACTTTCATTTCGTAATGCCACAGCATCGTGGTCTCAACTCGTTTAAATTGCTGCAAATTGATGGTAGATTGTAAATGCCGTACTCAACTTGTAACTTTCAATCTACTGATTGTAATGTTATCTTATATGTATAGTGATAATAAGAATACCACTTGAATTTAGTCTTTAAATAAATAATTCAAATTTGATATTGCCTCTGTGGTCTAGCGGTTCAGGTATTGCACTTGACTGCATGTGGTCCTGGGTTCGAATCCTGGGTTGGGCAACAAAAAGAAAATTTGGTTTTTCCAATATAAAAATATGTTGCTCGGGATTAAATATGTGCCCGGTTGGTGATAGGCTTGCCACCTATCACAATGTAAGACTTAGTGTCTTCGGCTAGTCGTGGGTGCCCTGATTGTGCCTCTGCCTACATCTTCGGGGATATGGGCGTGAAGATACTTTACCCAGCACTTTGTTCATACTATTTCTTGCACACACTTTTTTACATCTATGATGAACCTTCCATCCCTGCAAAAATCACTACCAAGATACAAAATTTTATTTATTTGTTCCAGCACTACATTGTCAACTAAAACTAGACTTGCACAATAGGCCTAAAATCTCGGTGACATGATAGGGACGCATCTGTAATATCTATCATATCTATAAACCACAGTTTTCTTCAGTCATCAGAGGGCCATGTGCTAAATAAAATATCAAAAACAAGTTTGACGCTGACGTTTAATAAAATTAACGTTCTTAATTTATGTTCCATTCCGAAAATAAACGCTTATCGAATAATAAAGTAGAGCCAACGCTATTCTAACGCTAGGCTTTCAATATCGGTGTTGCTAATTATCAATATTCACTAACTTGAAATCAGTTTGAGCCTATTTGAATAAATTACCATGTTTTCAATATATTCGATTTTTTTCGGTAATAGCTGGTAGTAGCGTATAGTCGTTGATCTTGTTCATCAGAAACACATTAGAATACAATGAACTACAACAGCTGTTACCTATCTCAACTATTAATGTTAAATACCAGTCGCTAAGCTTGAAAATATTCATATATAAGTAAAATCAAATCACGTGTACACTTATTAAATATATTTTATAATTAATGTTACTTAAAAAGTGTTATCAAATTTTTTTAGGTTTCATAATTTTTGATTTTCGTCTTGAGTGAAAGCTTAATTGTTCGGTGAGTGAAATTAGTCAACTTTGGTAACATTTTGTACAATTTTATTTAAATTAACTTCACAAGTGAAGTTAACATGAAAAAAAAGTGTGTATTGTATTCCTCGTTCCCGCCTACTTTTAATGCATGAGCGTGAGTGTGGTGGCCACCGCTTCACTCAAGACCCAGACATGACTTTCTTTGACGACTATTAACTATTTTGAATGATTTAAGCATGATTTTGTTAAATTTTGGTAACGCCCATGCCATAAACTGAAAATAGTGTTATTAATATTTAAATACAGCAAACAAACTTAGAATTATTCTCATTTCTATCAATGCTACGAATATGACACTTGCTACGTCTGCTACGAAAGATATTTTATTCATAGCACATTCGTAGCAGATACGTTTTCTATCAAATTCGTACCTACGTTATTTATATTTTACTACCTGATTAACGATTTATATGTTATTTACTGTGCTACAAAGTGTTTTATATACTATAGTTAGTAAACGTAAAACAACAATTATTTGATTAATTTGAAACTTTTCAAAAACTTTAATTTCCAGCACTGGTTTTAATGTGATAAAAAGTAAAATAAAAATTCTTAAAAGCGATAGAAATAAATTATTAATTTAGTTAATTATAGTTTAAACGGTGTGGCGATCGCGAACTTTTACATTTTCGGTTGTTTTTTTTTGGGTGGGCTCATAATATATTTTCTTTTAACTAAAATTTGCCTATGTGTTTTGTTAACAAATACTACACCAATTTTAATCTATTCTTTTGAATAACATTTTAAAATAAGGATTAGTCGATTTTATCTAGTATATTACAAAGTAAGACTATGATCTCAATGTTGATGTAGTGAAGCTGCTTCTGAATATAAATCTTTTTCCAAATCAACAAGCGGCAGCCACTTACTGCAGATGGAAGTGTACAAGAATTGTGTTAGTGACGGGGAAGTGCTTTCGATATTGTGAGACCTCCTTGTACTGTTATTTATTTTCTATCAAACTATGAAATAAACAGTTTGATACCTTCATATCTATAGATTAGCAACCCATCCCGGTCTCGCACAGAAGGACAATTTCAATTTATTCCTAGAAATAACGTTTAAGTCATATGGCCTACCCGTGGACTATAGAGAAGAGATTACATTTAATCCTCTCTACCATAAACTACCACCATTTCCAATGCTGCCTTTCTTTCTTAATCACTTAGCTGCCTTTTACTACCACCGTTTCCGAATCTAGCGAGATAAGAGAGGAAAAGGAGAAACAAACGCTTTGACAATCACAATTATTTTAATCATACTTAGTTTATAATGAATACAAGTATTTTATTGTTTTTGTTTTTTTTTTCGAGATAATGTTTTACACCAAAGTATATTTTCTCAATTATCTTTCGAAATCTTTTGGACGTACATGATTTAAAATTTTCAGGAAATCGGTTGTATATGTTATATGTATGGACATGCAATACACACCACTTTTGTTTAAAAATAAATATTTAGTTGGGCACGTGCTGTTTCCTACCATGTCTATTCTGCTAAGGAGCCGTTTCGAGAAGGTTGTGGTGAGGTTGCGATGAGGTTGTGGTGAGGTTGTGGTGAGGTTGCGATGAGGTTGTGGTAAGGTTG
>DVZK01000292.1:0-12803 GCA_018236665.1 Calephelis perditalis | reverse complement strand
GCCGAGGCGAGTCCCACCCCGGGGCCGGAGCAGCGGGGCCGGGAAAAAAAAAAAAAAATTACACAAAAAAAAAAAAAAAAAAAAAAAAAAGGTATGCAAAACAGCACTCTAGAATAGCCGTTCCTGGGTGCATATTACAAAAGTATTGACATATTACAAAAGTAACGTGAATGTTCGAAGTCGAATCCATAAGTTTCATATAACTAAAATGGCAAATAGTAGGTCCGTTTGAATAAAACGATAACACAAACGTCAAACCAGCCATCAAAGCGTGGCGCTAGTATAGCTATTTGTTTGTTTTGTTTCAATGATTGTATTACACACATAAGTATTATACTTAATTTAGTTTAATTTATGCCTTAAGTGTTCTAGTTTTTCATTTTGTTATTATTATTTATCGCTTCTGAGGTCTAATGGCTTTGAACTTGACTTTTTGAGGCCCCAGTTTCGATCCCAAAAAAAGAATAGGAAATATGTATTTCTAATAAAAATAACGTCGCCCGGAATTGGATATTATGTGCCCAGTTGGTAAAAGGCTTGCCACTATCACATTGTGGAATTAAGTGTCTTCGGCTAGTCGTAGATGTGCTGGCTGTGCCTCTGCCTATCTCTTCGAGATATGGGCGTAAACATACTTTTTTATTACAGAAACTTTGAGACGATGGTCATCACTAGCTTTTCTGGAAAGAGTTTGTATCAAAGACTACAATTTGGGTAAACCTAACGACAAATTTACTCAGGATTATATCGTAAGCAATTTTTTAATTATTTTTTAAATACCAGTCCGTCCCAGCTATCAAACTGATCGAAACTAGATTTGACTAGAAGGTTTTTTTTTGTTTCGAGAAAGGATATAGGACATATTTTATTTCGCTAATAAAAATTATTACCTCATAATATATAAACAAATTGTTTATATGTAAAGGGGTATCCCGTGGGGTAGGGGTAAAAGCCAAAATTTTAATTGGGATTTATATCATTAATGCGTAGTTCAAATTTCATTAGTTCTTTTGTATAGTATGTACATATACTTATATAAGTATGTTTACAGATTGTTCGTAATTATTTCGAAGTTATAAATTTTGTTGTTTAGAAATCACAAACATACCAACACTCAGTATAAAGTGACCAAATATCTTAAAAATAAAATGAAATGTAAGGAAGCATCTGAATGTAGAGATCGTATTTTATAATACACATACATGTTTTCCCTTTTAATTTATCTGCAATGAAGACAGAGTATTTTTTTTCTAATATTTTGTTATAGAGGGATTTTGTTCAGACATGTCAACCCCATTGTACCCTATCACACTTTTGTTCCTCGTATTACAATATAAAATATGAAAATTAAATACTTCAGTAATAATCATACTATACTTACCTAAATGACACTGGTTAGCTAGATGACATTTTTTTTGCCAATTCTGTGTTTTCTGGACTGTTCTGGATTTGACAAAATCTCCTGTATTAGATTTACACTTTTTTGGTTTAACTTAAATTCTTGCAACAGTAATATTCTTTCATTTTTGCTCCGACCACATTGCATTAGCAAATGTTGCAAATCTTTTACCTTATTACAATGTTCACTATTACGTGAATCTTCTTTTTCATTAAGTATGCCAAATTTGCCGATGGATAATGTCCAGAACGTAGTATTATTGCTGACTTAACATAATTTCTATGCAGACTGGTCTCCACTTACTGGTTGGTTAGTACTGGTATTAAACCAAGGGGAGGAGGGAAGTTCCCCTTGTATACTTTTGTACTAAATACCTTTTTTTACATCTGTTATTCGTTCCACTTGTTCAGTTTGTATGGGAAAAACTAAAATGTTGTTTTTACTAGTTTCTTTGCAGTAGAACGGAATAAAAAGTATCCTATGTCCTTTTCTTTGTTTGAAGTCACCTATTCATTAATTTTCCGCCATATCAGTTCCGCTGTTCTTATTATATAAATAGTGTAATTAACTCAACTTTGTTTTAGAAAAAAAAAACTTAGTTTTTTGTTATTCTAATTCGGGTAGGTTACCCGTAAATATAAGTGCAGTACCGAAAACAAGAAGTACGAGTAATAATTATTTAATTACTCACTTGTAAATGACTTTTTAAGCTGATTTTTGTTATAGCTCTCTATATAACAACTTCCTTAGTCAAATCGTTAGTTACATCATTGTTTGGGTACATGTATACGTGTCTAGATAAATTCTTGTTATATTTTAGCTCAGAAAAGGAGAAACTGTTTTTATTCCTGTGACTCCAATACATAACGATCCAGAGTACTATCCAAATCCCGAAAAATTCGATCCCGAAAGATTTTCTCCGTCAAACAAGCATCAAATCAATCCGATCGCATACATGCCGTTTGGGGTGGGGCCCAGGAATTGCATTGGTGAGTTACCATACATACCTTTGACGACGACCCTATTGCCTGCTAGAGGAATAATCTTCGTATATTATATACTATCTATACGAAGCTACGCCCCACGTAGCTCTATTTTGACTTTTTTTGCATCAATCAACATTGCATTTTAAACCAAAACATGGCTATAAATAAATAAATCTATATATGACAAAATTTTTGACCCCTATTTACAAAAATTGCGGGGATGCAGGAGCATAAAATTTGGCACATTTCTAGTTTATATGTAGGAGAAGTGCACAAAGCTAATATTTTTCAATATTAATGCTTATAAATTACATTAAATCAATAAATAAAACATTATCTACACTACCATGCATTTGATACACACAAACAAATATATTGATGACAATAATAAAAGATCACATACGGCGCACTAAACAGTTTGGAAACAAAGTAGTTGACCTTGAGAAATAAAGATGGCGATCTTATGAACAAGATGTTAAAATTTATTAGGGTCGAATTTCGACCCATGGGCAACCACTAGTTAAAAAAAAAACCCTGGACAAGCCGCACAAATTGAATCTAACCCCAAAGTAAGCAAATTATATGTTTGTGTTATGGGTGTTAGTTAACGATTCTAATACGTAGAAATACTTAAATAGATACCATAATATATTAAATAAACACCCAGACCAGGAAATTCAGACATCTAAATGTTCATTAAACAAATGCCTGCCCCCGTCAGGAATCGAACCCGAGCCTCATGTTGTCGATGAAGTTAGGCTGTACGCTAGTCACTTGACCAACAAGGCGGTCAAATGCAATATATTGTATGACATATTCTCGTTATTTATTTATCTATTTTGTGAAATAATACAAGGAACAAGCAGACGGCTTATCTGATGGTAATAGAAAATCGTGGCCTGTTGGTGAGTCGATTTTTTTTTTGGCAATTATTGCTCAAGCTTTCCCTACAGACAGTAACATGATACTGTCACTATGGTGACAGATAAGGTGAAGTATGGTAAAGCAGTGGATCCCTACCCGGACGAGTTGCAGCAAATCACTCTACCACTAGCGGTCTCCTTGGTAATGTCACATTTGACTTTTGCTCGACTCTTATAAACGCCTGGCAGGAACGCAGATGGTATAATCTACATAGAAGATCCGACATTATTATTAGAGCTATCACCAGTCAGATCAAGTCAATCGTCGCTGCGATATCTACATATTTATGTATAATTCAAAAAAGGCATTAAGAAAACTCGACCTATTGTTACTATAAACTTTAAACATAATGAAAACCATTAGGTGACCCATGTTCAAAGTATAGTTTTAAAATGAATAAAAAATAAAATAACTTAAGTTTAGTACCATTACTTATTGTGTACTATATTCTAGGTGCTAGATTCGCATTGTGTGAAGTGAAAATCTTCCTGTATCAAATCCTGCTGCACATTGAAATCGGTACTTCACCCAGGACCTGCAAACCTCTACGTATCCGTCCAGACAGATTCACTCCAGTTCTTCAGGGTGGTAGCTGGTTACAGTTTAAGCTGCGTGATCGTACTGGTGCTCAACAAATAAATATTCAATAGCTTTGTAATCTTTTTATTGATTTTATTACCTTTGCGTTTTGAATATAAAATGCAAAGGTAAACAAAAACAAATCGTTCCTTTTTGCTCCATCCTGTCGACAGCTAAAGACCTTCCTCAACCCAAAATTGAATGCTTTTCCAGCAAAATAAAAAAAGTGTATTCTGTGCCATTCACGAGTGTGTTGCCAATAAAGGAATTGTTTGTAAGAAATTTTCGTTGGCAAGATAAGGCTTTTTACCAAAAATGTATGTTTCATACTCAAGTGGTCATGGAAGTCATATAATACATCGCTCTATTTTGTTGAAATGTTACATATTATTGTTGTTTTTTTATGTTTTTATGTTTATTTCCTTTATTTTCTCATTAATAAAAGTGGTTGCATAGTAAATCTTGTTGTTTATGTTGGTTGTGTTTGACTTCTAATGAATTAAGATGTAATGTTCAATTTGAAAAATAATGAAAAAAATTCACTCTCCTAAAAATATCTTATCGACTTTATTCTAATCTCCCCCGAAAAAATCCAACAAAACTTTCAAAAACTCATTTATTTAGTAACTTGACTTTTTTGATTATGGGGATTTATATTAAAATTCAAAAGCCAGGTTAAGATGGTCTCTCTTACCAGAATCATTATAAGATCTTAAGATAAAAGTAGAAAAAATAAGTAATTGTTAAAAAAATAAAATGTAAACAAAGAAAATTACATTAATATCAAAAATAAATGTGAACAAAGGATAATGCTTTTACAGACTGGAATCAATAGTCAAGAAAATTTTGTTGAAATGAAATTCTCCGAAAATGTTCACTCGACAGTTTTGGAGAAATAACGTCTCCCTGTCACACGTTTCTGCAATTGGATCGGTTTCAAGCTCTGATCCTGTAATCGGACCGACATAGTAGCTTTTTCGTACAAATACCTTAAAAGTTTGACGGAACCCGGCTTGTTCGGGAGGTTGGAAATTTTACAACCAGGGTGATATTCGGTTCGTGATGACCCTTGAAAACAACTTCTAAACGTGACTCAGAAGTGAGATGGGTCTATAATTTTTCAATGAGGTTTGGTCTCCCTTTTTGAAAAAAAGAACCACCACACCTCTGGTCCCCGCTTCTTGAACAATTCCTTCAAGGATAACGGAATTAAATAGCTTCTGGAGGACCTTAAGTTCTGGCATTCCACCCGCTCTCAGTAGCTCAGCAGTAATTCCATCGTCCCCTGGCGCCTGATTGTTCTTCAGTTGTTTCAGGGCCATCCGAATCTCGTACAAACTGACGCCCGGGAAGTCTTCGGTGTAATTTAGGGTCAGTTTAGCTCTAGGGTCTTTAGCCAAACTAACAACGGTCGTGTTGAATCCAAGTCCAATTTCAATTATTGTGTCGAGAAGTTCTATAACTTCTCGACCTCTCTCAAATCTCTTCCTCAGATGAAATTACGGTCTTCAGTTGTATAAATTGGGTCCATCCAACAGACAAATTCCTCGCAAACACCTTCGAGTTCTTATTACGCTCATTAGCTTGTTTAATACGAAACGTATGAAAGGTATGCAGGTCTGTCCGCAACGCCTTGGAGACTTGTTGGTTTAGCTCCCTGTACTTTTGCATCTCAACTGAAGACTACAAACGCATTTCATTCCGTTCGCCCATAAGTTTGAGAGTAAGGTCTGAGAGCTTTCCTGTTCTTTTCTTGCTTTGGGTTTTAAAAAATTTTGACGCGGTCGCTTGGAGAGCTTGCACAAATCCATCGTTCAAATCGCCCGTTGATACGCATTCTGCCAGGCATTGGAAACGATTTTGAAGTTTGAGCTGAACGTTTTCGAGATTTTGGCATTGGACTGGGGTTGAAGTGAGCGTAGACTTCATCAGCCGTGATCGTTCAAGCCTTGGCCCCTAGGATTATGCCTGTCAACACCAACTTGCCCCACTTTCAGCTCAACGCTCTTTCTCACACCCAGCTTTGCGTTGATGTCGCCCATCACCACCGTGTAATGCGTTTTGGAGGTTTGGATGGCTTTCGATATGTCCTCGTACACATTCACTGTATGAAAGTCGGGGCGTATACTAGACCTTCAAACAAATACCGTTCGGTAATTCTGAGTATCAGGTACGCCACCCTTGTCGACACACTCCCGATCGCCACCACGAGTGACCTATGGACGATAAATCTGACACCGCCCTGGGACAGGGCGTCACCTTCCCGGTAGTAGAACAAGTTACCGGACTTTAGGATTATAGAGTCCTCTCCTTGTCTTCGGACTTCAGATAATTCCCACAACGTCCCAGCATAACTAGTCCAAACACTCTTCCAACTCCAGGATCTTATCGTCAGACCGGGCCATGCAGCAGTTGTACATTACCAGGGTCAGGTTCGTTAGCTGGTAGCCTAAGTCCTTTCGGGGATTTTTTGCACCCCCTGCTCTGCCTTTTCTGAGTCCGCTACCGAAGACTCGGCTTAGCACAGTTATAAATATATTGCAATACAAAATAATAAAATCGAAAAAGAAATAGTTGTGGAACAACGGAAACATGACAGTTAGCCTAACTAAAATGATGAGAAACAATATACAAGTAGGTACGATGCATTAATACATGTCATGATAACGAGGAAAATGAGAGAATACGTAAACACATCACTGCAGTCTGTCGCATCGAGTGGCTTCACGTGGTCAGAAGAGGAATACTCCAGAATACGACGTGTCGAGCAGTGATGATGAATCAATGCTGACTACAGCACCGAGCCAAGCACCTGCACCGCATCGATGGAGGCCTCCAAGGAAGCGCCTGGGACCAGTAAGACCATTTGCCTCGCAAACGGCCACGACGGTCAGTGGTGCAGTGCGCCGCATGAAATAGACTTCATCAACCAATTAAAACGTTATGCGAGCGTACTACAGGCCTACAGAGGGGGGGGGGAACCAATCTTACTTCGTATCGCTACTGTACAACGACTGTCAGATTAGGTACGATTTATTGAACAAAGCCGAGTGTTGAATGATTCTGTGCTTGAACGGTTTCGCTCAGAAGTGACTGTTCCAGCGCACATCGCCATCTGGTAATCCAATTACCGTCTGTTCCATCGGTGACGGGGTTACTAGGTTGTTTTTATGATGTCGTGGATGTAGAAACCATAATTGTAAGTACCCAGGAACATAAGCAATTGAGGAGGACTTTGGAAGAAACGATTCTGGAATTTAAAAATATGCCGATAAACGACAGAATGCGATTACCACGTTTTCCTACACACAGACATAATATGGCACTAGTGATTTAGACTGCATGCTTGACTAATGACTATTGTCCTGCCAAGATCTAGCTGATACATATTCGATCATCTATTGTGCGGCTATGGCGGCAAGTCGTGTAGTTCATGTCAGGTTCCCTGAAACTGACTGAGACATACGGCCTACTCATGCTAAGCCAGTATGGTTAGATAGGATCGAACGACGTATCAGCGCCGCTAAAGTCGTCATTGTTAAACTTATTTGCTTCAGATCTGGGCAGACTTTGCTATCACAGGTGCTAGTCTCACCGATTACATGTCTTGTGTCACAGAACGCATTAACTATCGGAAGCAAAAAGTGCGTAGGCAAACTGGATTGTAACGTAATGCCTACGCCGGTAACAAACGATGTAGAAATATAGTTTTGGATGTTTTTGCTAACACGTTGATATAGAATTGTCTGAAAAATGAGAATTTTTTTTGCAGAAAATTATTAAAATATTTTGTACAATTTTTTTATGCAAATCATTTTAACACTGTTTCTTATTAGCCAAATTTATTACCAAATTTATTATAAAATATATTAAAAAATAAAATATGTTTCGTCCTATTAACAGCTCGATGAAGGTTAATTTATGTTAAAATCTTAACCCCCTTCCAAGGGCCCAAGCCTTGTGGCGGGGAGCTGAGTAACGGGTTGAGGTGGGGCCCCGGCGAAACCAATTGGACCAGTGAGGTTGCTGCTTAGTAACCCTTTCTCATCAAAGGGGACACGAGGAGCAGACACAAGGTCCGTTTGGCCTGCGTGGGTTAGCGGCAGTGAGGTCAGCGGAAGAGTCGTGTGTGCATTTTATCTTGCCCGCCCGGTCATGATGGTGTTGCGGCAAGTACGTGGGTGCCTGTCGCCACTGGGACCCAAAAGTGATTCACGCTGTTGAGTGGTGCTGCTTGATGGGGATCGCGAGATGAAGCGCCGTCGGGGCAGTGGAAGTGCGCAAAACACAGTCCAAGTACCTGGCGAAGTAGTGGATACCATGTAGCTTTAGCCGGTAGGAGTCTGAATAACCCACTACTTCCCCCTTAAGTAACGGGTATTCGTGAGGATTTTCACAAGTAGAAAAAAAGTGTTCGAATTTTAGACCACTTACCAAAAATGTTAATTTCATGCATCTTAATGTTCTTACTATCATGTTAACTCTGTGTTCTGTGTTTGTATGGTGTAAGTATTCAGTTTGAATACTTTTTCTACAAAATGTCAAAAATGTAAATTTTATGCATCTTAATGCAGTTACTATAATATCAACTGTGTTCTGGGTTTATGTGGTGTAGGTATTCAGATTAAATGCTTTATCTACAAAATCTTAACAATATAAATTCAAAATTCAAACTTATTTTATTGACTTGGATCTATATAAAAAAATGTGTGATGGGTTTCCATAATTCCAGAAATTACCGACAGATCCAAACTATGAAACTAGAAACGCTATTTTTTTTTATGTTTAGTGAGTCGTCAGTCACCAACAACAACAAGCATCACCAATAATAACAACTTAGAACAAGCAGTTCTAAGTTAACGGTGTCATCTTTGAGCACTGGATCGAAAAATATCCTTTAGATGATAATATTGCTATGCGAGGCATATTATAGTGATATCACAAGATATGCAATCACAAGATGATACAATAACTTTATAGCGCTATATCTGTAAGTTTTTCTTATTAATTTCACAGATAACAAGACCGATCACTTTCTTTTGTTAATCAAAAATCTCTTATTTGTCACATTGTAGCTGTTCCTACTATAAACTATCAGGAGATAACAAATGCATTTCTTCTAAAGGAATTCAAATAACACCAGGCGTCTAATCGAATAGTCATGATGCAAAAAAAATTAAAATCCAATATTTTTTATCATGATTCCTAAAACTTTTGAAGTCCTTGTGTCGTTTCCTGGTGATGTATATGTTGTATACCTCCCTACTCCAGCATCATTATGAGCCTAACAATGACTATACAAAATGGTAGCTTGTGTCGGTTGTTTTATGTGATAGTTACTTAAAATATTAGTGCGAAAACTGTAAAATCCAGATAGGATTAGCAGTCGATGATTTTAAAGAAACGATGTACTCTTTTAAGACCTTGAGGACGTTTTCTAAAACACGATAAAAATATAATTATAAAGCACCATTACCAACTTTTGGTGTATCTAGGCGGCTTAAATTTCTTACCATCAGGAAATCCGTCTGCTTATTTACCTTCCAATAACATAAAAAAAATATCTAATCTTCAGGTAACATATATCAATCATTAGTATTTGTGTTCATCATTATTTTTCTTTTTATTTGCGTAGATAAGTTATGCTTATCGCTATGATACATAAATTATAATATATGATAACAGGCAATTATCTGCGCTTTTACTGACGTAGGGAAGTTATTTAACTCTCCAGCGGTGTTTATTGAGATTCAGGGATAAAAATATGCAGCCTGTGTATTTGTACTTTATAAGGCTCTGTTTGTTTTATTTATTTCGTTAATGGCTATTACTCTGGTTATTACAATTTCGTTAATGGCTAGTGATATGAAAATATCTGTTCTACTGCACCCTAATTTCCGTGAAGCTCACAGCATTTCAAAGAACTATCGGAACGTTACTTTGAAATAACGGCTGCCCACCCGAATCCGGTGTAAGCACCCGCGTGTGACTACACACCGGCCGCGAAAGTTATCGGACCCTTCGGACCCAATAACCGTGGCAGACGCTATACTCCCTCCTCGAAACCCGAACACAAATTCACAAAAAATCACACTACACCGAAGACCTCTCTTGCGCCCGGCGCCTAACGTCGAGCGACAAGCCGCCACTACTCCTCCATCAAGTACACCCAGTAACCAGAAGGCAGCACCAAGTCGAGGTACGGTCTCCCGAGAGACAGCCCTCGTTGCTGGCGTTGTAGTTGACAGTACAATGTATTTAAATAATGATGTCTCGGGCTGAACACTCTGCTCGGCCCACAAAGCTCGATGAAGTTGTAATAATTGGGAGATTAGCAACAAATTAGTCAATCAAAAAAAAGTGAAGCTCAACTGCAACCACATAGTTATATAAATCTGTACGGGGAAAAAAGACAAGCCCGCTAAAATTCCTCCGACATATCCTCTCAAAGAGTTGCCACGTTCCGATCCGGTGGTAGATTATATTATTATATAGACGCGTCAAATGTGCTTTATGTATGACCTATGTGGTATGAACGATTTCCTTTATTTCTTTTTATCTCCAGTATTTTTTTCTCTCCTAAGCGCTTACATTCAGATAATTTTTTTTTTTGTAAAATTCAAGCACATATTAAGTTTTTAACTGTAAAACATGTCCCGGAAAAAAATTAAAAGTCAAAATTAATAACTAACGATAGTAACTTCATAATAACCGAATGGTAGGTATTCTCATAAACTCTATCCTTACCTCCCTAAAGCCAAAAGCGTCATCCTAGTAGGTACCAGTTGTTAAAGAGTTTTAAAATTCAAATGCAATTTTTTTTTACATAAAATAAAATTTTATTGGTTCCTTTTGAAAGTTTTGGGTAAATGGGTGTGATGTGAAGGAACCAATTCGAATAAATATTAAAGGACTTGGTCAAAACAAACGATATAAAGTGGTTCCAACGAAAAAAATTAAGTTAAACATTTAATATAAAAAAACATTACATAGTTTTCATATTAATTTTTGTAACATTGTCTAAATCATACCTTGTGTTTTCTAAACACTCTTGAAGGGCAAAGCTCTGGAGTAAAGTTTGTCCTGAAGGGCCTCTATTGTCTGTGGATTGTTATTATAAACTTTTGATTAAAGGTGTCCCCACAAAAAAAATCACAAGGCGTTAGGTCTGGCGATCGAAGCGGTTACGTGATGTCTCCGTACTTGCTAATCAATTTGTTGGGAAAAATTGTCCTTAACTTTTGCATCGACAAGCTAGCAACATGCGGAGTGGCACTGTCTTGATGAAATTGGGTTTTGTTGATGTAACCTGAACACAGCAACAGAAACTCGTCAATCATACAGCAATACACCGGAGTGGAGACTGTGACCCTTGGTTAAAGAAATAGGGTCAATTACCCCGCAGGCTGAAATATCACACCAAACCATGACATTTTAAATGTTAATGTTTTTTAAAAATTTAAAATAAAATATAAAATATAAAAAAATATATATGTTTTTGATGGCGTTTTCTACGGTTGTTCGGACACCAGTATCTCATATTCTCATTTTCTGTTTTAACATAAATATCAATACAAAAAATATTACAGCGGCAATGGAATATAGTCTAAACAGATTTCTGAAAAAAGAGGTTTTTTGTCAGACTTTCATTTATTTTTTATGTATGTTGATCGATTTCTCCGTCATTTGTGAACAGATTCCAAAATTTTTCTTCATTTGAATTAGCTTTCGTTTTTTGATTGCTATGAGTACTAAGCCTGGATCTGAAGAAGGAATCCTAGGAAAATTGAGGAAATACTTAATTTTTGTTAGCATAACAAACATAATTATTGAAAATCTGAAACTACTAAAAAAACCACTTATTTTTTTTTGTAGTTTTACTGCGCATAATTTATTGATACTACGATCAATTGAGGAAGTATCTAAACTAGTAAAACTCTTACATCTTGCGCATCTGCCGGTTTTTATTAGTCTTTGATTTACTTAGAAATCCATATTATCAACACGTATATAATATAATCAGATAATTTTATGACCATCACCTGCCTAATTATGCAACAAAGAATTTGATAAAATTTAAATTAACAGCGAATTATTACTTTCATATTTATAAGTGTAAAATAATGGTTGCATGATAAAATCATCTAAGTACTCGAAATTATTTAGATAAGAAAATCTGCATGAAAAAAACAAGTGTTAATCTAAGAAACTCAGTGATAACAAAATATTATACGTATCATAGTGGATTATAGGTAACGTAGGTTTTCCTTAAACCTGGTTCTTAATTTAGGGTAACGTTGAAGCTAATTTTAATTGGATTATTTTTTTTAATAAAAAAATAGTAAAGTATGTTACGATATGCCCGGGTCGGGGCTCACCCGTGTAAATAAACGTATTAATTTATGTTACGTTGTTTAAGGAAAACAAACGTAATAAAAATTATGAAATCTTTTTATTTGTATAATTGTCACACAAAATAAATTAAATTGAAATAAAAAAATATTAATAGAAATAAATAGGACAAAATTAATATAAAAAATACAGACATCATATATGTAGGTATGTGTCATCGATTTAAATTTATTTGGAAATGAAAAAAGCTTTCTAACGTAATGACCCGACACTGAATTTAAGTGTTCCGCATGTGTGAGTTTCGCATGTTGTATAATGTATGCATACATGTCACGATGTTTAAGGCTGCGTTCAGACGACACGCGCACGCCAAGCGCACGCCATGCTCGCCAGCACCGGTTTTAACGCGACTCTTCTGGCTCTCCTATTCATCAGGCATTAAGGGGCCATATGCGCTAAAATACGTCAGCAGTTTACTGTTTTTTTCATACAAAGCAATCATGGATGTTGCTGACAAAAATACACAAGATTAACATGAATATGCTTTACTAGACTAGTGTTTC